>VZUI01030667.1:0-139084 GCA_013401135.1 Cettia cetti | reverse complement strand
TCCCCGTTTCTTCCCTCCCCCGCCTCGGGCTCTCCCCGTCCCGCCGCTTCCCCCGCGCCGCTCCGCCCCCGTCCGCGCTCCCGGGGCCCGCCAGGCGCGGCTGCCCCGCAGAACCCCTCGGGTTGCCCCTTCTCTGTCACCCTCGCACCGGGTGTCCCCGAGTTCCCCGCGCTGCCCCGGCCGTGCGGCGCTCGTGGCTGCCCGCCCGTGTTCACACCCGGAGCCCCCGGGCCCTTCCTCAGCCACCCTGCGGCCACGAGCCCCCGGCGGCGTCCCCGGGCTCGGCCTGCCCTGCACCCCTGGCCCGGGCTGCTGCCTCTGCTCTCAGCCGGGTTGCTGCTCTGCACCCCAAGCGGCGCTTGCCCCGCAGGGAGAAGGGTTGCTGATGGCTAAGGATGCAGGGGTCCAAAAGAGAGCTGTTTACCATCCCTAGTCTGCTCTCCACGGAGGTTATGATATATAGTCCCGTCATATCACAAACTTGTAACTTGCAGTTCTGTTTTCTCTTGTATTTAGAAAAATTATTCCAGTCTTACGCAAGTGTCCCAGCTCAGCAATATTCCTTTTGTCTCCTAATTCTAATCTCTTTTAAGGAAGAGCATATGGTTCTTCTTCCTTATGGTGTTTTGTATTCTGTCCTTGTTATTATCCGGTAACGCTGGCAGTTTTTGTAGTCTTGGAGTATTTTATTAATCTGGTCCTAGGCTAACACGTAACAGAGACTAAATTTTTATAGAAGAATATGTTCTTGAGGCTTTGACATTCCCGATTTTATTTTGTAAATATGTTTCCAGTTATTATTTTAAAAAACTGTAGTAATTCTTCCATGGTTGTACATACATTTGCATGTTTTGTATTGATATGGTCATTATGATAGACTAATCACTACGTAGTGATCGTTTACTGAGGCTTTTAAGTAAAGCTCCATGCATACCCTGTATTTTACATTAAATACTGACTTGTGCAACCTTTTAAGAGCATGCTTTTCGGGTGTATTTTTAACCTATGGTTAGATACTAGCTTCCCATCATAGCTGCTCTAAGGACTGGTCATCTAGGAGGGACTGGTAGGTTTGGGATTAGGAAAATGTGATTCTTTACACGAGCAAGTGTAGCTTTTCAGAAAAGAAGTTGACAAGGTACTGTTGTGGTTTATTTTCAAGCATCTTTTAATCTTACTGTACTGTCTTTTAGATTAATAGTAGTAATATTTGCTTAATCAGAAGTGGAAAAACCTGTAAGGGGTAAAAAATGGCGTGTGTTAAACAGCAGGGGAGAAAAATGAAAAACTCTTCAAAGAGTATGTGGGAAGATGTTCAAAAAATAACTATCAGGTGAAAATTGTCACTCAGCTGAAGAAACTTCCCATTACCTTAGAAGGGCTTAGAGGCTGAGTCAGTTTGGCATGTGACTTAAAGCTAGTCATTAAGAACTTAACTTTGGTTTCAGGCTTTTTCCAGCCCTGTCATGTTAATTCCATAAAAGAATTCTATGCTTTGAATTTACAGGCTGAATTTAAAGGCTTTTTGTGAAGGAGTGTTGTGCAGTGCAACCGTGTGTGTCAGTAAGGAGCAGCAGTGAATGACCTTACATTGAAACACTGCTGATAATTTATGGTTTTGGTGGTTTAGTCTATCATAAGTAGTTGTTGCAATTCTCAATTGTACCACTGTTAAGTGAAATGAATTTTCCTTGGCCTTGCATACTCTTAAGTGTAAGATTACTAAGTGAGAGGCTATTTTAAATAGCTATTTAATAGTTATTGAGGTATTTAGTGGTGGAGCTCAATTATATGTCTTGTCTCATCATTTTTAACCTTTCTGGAAAAAAGAGAAATGGCAAATAGGATTCTTTGGCTCAGTGTTGTTATGGATTTAATGGGCAAAAATAACTAGATCTTTATTTCACAGAATTTGTGAATGTGTCCTAATAAGGGCTTTTGTTCTACAGCTGAACAGCATGTGACTGCTCTGATGTTTATCAGTGTTTCTAACATACTTGTGTAGTGAGATTACATAGTGAGATATGCTGTCCATAGTCCCATACAGAATTAAGGCTTTTCACTCTCAGTATTTCCAGGAGATTTAAAGTTCTTGTGGGATTTTTTTGGTTGGTTGGTTGGGGTTTTTTGGTCCATTTCTCTGTGTCTGGTTCTTCCAGATCGTTTTAGGTACTTAGGTTGACTTGTGGTCAATAAGAGTTGTATGGTTGATACAAAATGGAAAGACTTGTACTTTTCACCATAAGGAAAATAAGAAATGTGCTTCTTAATGTTCCTAAAAGTACTGGGGGAGTGGGAACAGAAGTCTTTGTAGTCTGCCCTACTTCAAGTTTTGCTTTTTTTCTTTTTTTTTCTTTTTTTTTCTTTATTTTTCTTTTTTTTTTTTTTTTTTTTTTTTTTTTTTTTTTTTTTTTTCTTTTAGATTACCTTTCACATTTCCAAACCTCTTTTTAAGATCTCTGGGGCTAATTTATTGAGGTTTGCTTTGTTTTGGTTTTCCCAAAGACTTTGCATTGTGTGGGAACTGATAGTACAGGTCTCTCTGGTCATAAGGAACCAGATTTGCAAGAGAGAATTTATTCATCGAGTATTTGGCACTTGCATCCATGTATATAGATTGCACTCACTGTTCTAGAAATGCAGTGCTGTAGGGCCTATTGTTCCCTTTCTCTCAGGTTGGTTTAAAACTACTTGAATTATTCCAGACAGATATTTGTAGACCTTGTCCTTAAAAATCTTGAAGAAGAAAAATTCTACCACCTCTGTAGGCGGGAGTGAAGTTGCAGAAATTGAGAAACTTTCTCACTTCTGTAGTGAGGTGGTGGGTTTTTTGGGTTTTTTGGTTTTTGTTTTTTTTTTTTTTTTAGTTTCCAAATTAAGCATTCTTTGCTGGAAATCAAGCTGCTGCTGCTAAGAATTTGCTCCTGGTAAACTTTAACACTTAAGGGTATATTGTTCCAGTTTTAAGAACACTGTAAATATGATTTGTGGTTGAAAAATTCCTGTGGTGGTAGAAGAACCATCATGGTAGTTCCAGTTTTCTGAGAACCTTCTTTCTGTTTGCATAGCACTAAAAGACACTTCAGACATTTAGAGCTGAACATTAAATGGTGTGTTCTTATTGGACACTTGTGTTTCAAACAAAAAGACCTTTAAAAGATTCCCTTTTGGAGTGCAGCTTTGTAATCAAAATACTTGGGGTTTGTAGTGTAGTAGGTTGATAATTTATATGGTTTGTGTTCAAAATTTGAGAATTTGTTAACAGTTGTCATTTAATTGGTTTCCCTTATACACACAATTGTTGTATGTTCCATCCAAAAGCTTAGTAGCTTAAATTACAGTAGCTGTTCTTTAAGGTTACTTCAGTGTTTTGATGCTTCTAATGAATTCAGTTAAACGTAGCAATACATAAAGCTCAGTGAGTCCACTCCTGCCCTTTGGAAGTGTAGTGGGATCATTCCCTCTGATGGCAGAGTTCCTCCTTGTGTTGCTCGTTTCAGCTGCTCCATCACCCACCCCATGGTTAAAGTTTTACCTGCTAGTGAATTTCAATATTTCTGCTTGGCGTGCAGCTGACTGCTTTGTCTCTTGTTGCTTCTGAAAAGAGTTGATTCTCCTTGTAGCAGTGTTTTAGATTGCTGTTAGCTGCTCTCCAGTTTTTCTGGTTTCCTGAACCTCATCACAGGACATAGGAATATGAATGCTGGCAAGATAGACGATTGTCCAAGATTTTAAAGATGTTTTTAGTAGTTCAGATTTAAATACAGTATTTAAACACAAATATTTGTTTTGATTGGGGGTGCACACATGCTGAAAAGCTCATGTTTATATGTTAGTAGCAGAGAAGTGGGATTTTAATAGTCTCTTGTCATGAGAAGTAGCTGATTTTTTTGCCTAAAAAGGATGATTCTAACTTTGCTTAAAACACTTCAGTTAGAAAATTTGAAAGTCAGAGAGGAAATGAGTGTTCCTGAGAGTTTACCTGTTGGTACATAAATTATAACATCCTGCTTTTTGTTGATGTTTTAGTTTTATTAGCATATATATATATATGTACATGAGGGCTGAATTTTTCAGAGCTAGTGGGGCGGGGTTTTTTGTGTGAATTGAAGATTCTCTGAAGTATCTCTAGTTTAGGAAGGAAAAACAGGGAGATAGCCCAAGTTGCAAATTGGAGGAGCTATGCAACTGGGTTACTGTGCCACACAAAAATGAATTAAAGAGGGAGGAGAGTGACAGAGCCTCCCGTGTATGTTTGTGTTTGAAACATACTCTGCCTGTGCAGTAGTGTTGAAGTTAGGAGTGTTATCTCCACAGCCAAGGAATCCAGAAACACCAAAGATAGATACTGTCAGAGAAGTTTTGCCATGCTGCTTAATTACTTATTAAATAAAAGCTTTAAGAACATTTCAAATTGAAGGCATGGGTGTGTCTTGTGCAGCTGTATTTTCTGAATTTATTCCTGTTTATTTTTTTGTTCTGTGGCCTGGATGATAGAGCAAAGCAAATTTACTAATTGCCTGGACAGGACAAATCTGGGAGGAAATACAAGCATTAATGTGAAATAGTCTTGGAAAACTGGATGAATGACCTGAACTGTATGGGATGCAGTTCAGTAAAGAGAAACACAGAACAGTACCTTTGAGTAGAAAGAATAAATTTAAATATGAGAAACACTTAGCTGGCCAACATTTCTGTAAATAAGCAGCTGTATCACAAAATGATCACAGTGGAGTTGTGACAATTCTGTGGAAAGCCAGGAGTCTCACTGGGGTTTATGAACAGGATTGCTGTTGCCTGTGAGAGGGGAGTTGCTCTGCAGTACTCAGGGTCTGGCCTGGGATGATGCAGGGTCTCTGTTCTTGTTACTCTGCTTCAAAGAGGTTTGCACCAGCTGAGAGTATTTAGAGAAGAGTTGCAATAATGACCTTGAAGGAAGGACTGAAAGGATTGTACTTGTTTAGTCTTTAGCAGAGATGGGGAGACATAATAATAGGCTTCAAATATGGTAAAGTTTGCAACAGAGAATAATGTAAGAAACTGTTCTCTCCAGGTGGGATACGAAATAATAGTCCTAAAGAGCACAGAAACAGATTTTGATGTCAGGAAAAACTTTCCAGCTCCAGGAAAGATTATCTATCCAGGATAGATAATCACAGGGTTATATATCTGAGGGGAGTCATGGAATATCCATTGCTGAAAGTGCTCTAGAAAAGGTTAAATAACCTCCTTTTAGAGGTGATTGAGGTGTAGTTTTCTGTCCTTGGCATAGGAGGTAAGATGACTTTTTAGCATTAGATCTCTCCTCATTTTTTGATTTTTGAAATATTGCTGGTCATGATATAAAAAAGTAAAACAACAAAACAACATGGTGGAAAAAAATATTCGTGATGTAGCAGTTGTAAGATTTAGTAAAAAGCCCTCTATCAAATATGTTCATTAAATGGTTTTTATAAAGTATTTTTAAAGCCATCTGTAATGTAATATAGAAGATAACTTTAATAGAGGATTCATTGTAGATTTAATATCTTCGACTTGCCTTTAGGTGGTTTTAGTGATCCAAAAGAAAGAAACTGAGCTAGAGTCAAACTCTTTCAGAAGACTTTATTCAGGAGGAGCAGAAGCTCAGAAGATAAAATTCTAATGAGCCAGGGAGTCAGGTGCATTGCAGGCTCTAAAATAGAGCACACCATGCAACTTCACCTCTCTGTAAAATTGAGATTACAGTTAATATCTGAGACATGTATGTTGAGGGTTGGTCACCACTGCTAAAGTCTTAAGGTTCCTGAAGGGTTTGTTATATAAATATATTGTTATTTAAAATCTGTTTTGTTCCACGTATTAGGAATAGATTTCAGTCTTTTATGCTCATTCCTATGTAATAGCAGTATTAATAAGCTTGAACAGAAATGTATTCTGTCTATTATATATACCAGTTTTATACAAAATTTCTCCTTTGTGACTCTTTTGGGTGATTTAAAAATATTTGATTCAAATGGAAGAGCTAACATTGACATAAATGATTTAAAGCTTTTTAGAGTTAGAAGTACTGAAAAATTTGATAGAACTTTTTGAACTAAATTCAGTTTAACACCTTATTCTGCATTTTTTTTCTATTCAAAATCAACTGCCTACATTCCATGTGACCTTGTTCAAGCATTTCTGATTTTTGAAATTTGACAAAGCTGCCTCAGGGCTAAGGGCACGTGGAGGATAGGCTTTGTGTCACTTATGTCTGTGCTGTGGAAAGGGTTAAAGTGAAACAATGTCACAAATGTCACATTCCTAACAATTTTAAAAGAGTGTAGGGGATTTAGATAAAATCATGCTTTCAATCTATTATAGCCTAATTGTAATTAGACTTTTAGTACATTTTTCCATCTCACCAGTTATATGGATTAGACTTTATGTGTACTTTCATTGCACAGGCTATTAGCATTATCTTTGTTATAATTGACGGGAAATTGTGACTAAACCATCAAGAAACAAAGTGTTGGTAACTGACAGGGCACTGGGTTTAGATCCTGGTGGAGTGTTTGCTTATATACCCCTGGAAATCGATAAAGGAAGAATGCAAACACTGTTCACCATGTTAAACTGATGTCAGAAGAGGAATTTTTTCCCTTTCTTAAGTATTTTATGTCTTCCACAGATTTTTCTTCTGTGTATCACTGGAGTACAGAGGCTTTTTTGTAGCCTTTTATCAAGGGGTCACGGTATCTCACCTAGTAAGAGCACAAGGGCTTAAGTCTTAGGCAGAGGCAGATGCACCTGTTCCCTAAGCACCTGTTCCCACCTGAAGAGCTGGAACTGAGATGCCATTGTCAGACAGATCTGCCTGGAAAAGGTAGAACTGCCTGCTTGAAGCTGGAGTCTGGAGCAGCACTTGCTGCAGAGTTGACTGGAGCAGTGTATAGATGGTGTCTGACTTAAGATTTGGAGTAGAAAGCTGTTAACATTTCAACAGACCATGGTTTGTTTGCTTTGGTTTATATTCCTATTTCCAATGTAAAAAAAAAAAAATAAAATTAGCAACTTCAAAAATTTTATCTAATTAATAATTGTAAAATTAGAATATATTAGTACATCTTTTCTACCCATTACCTTCTTTTCATTTACTTGTGCTTTCTATGTACATGTCTGTAAAAGAGTATAACTAGCAGCAAGTTTTATTGGTTAGGGATACATGATTGTATTGCTTTTTTTGGTAACTAATCTGTCTAATTGCCACTTGAAAAGATTTGACAATATTTCTGTGCCTTGCTATGCTGCCAGCACTGTTCTTTGGGGATTTCCTTAAAAGCTAGGCTTCAGCAAAAAGAAAGCTAACTAGATGTTCTCAGGTCCTCTCCATCCTCACTAGTCAACATTTCTGGTTTTGTTTGGTTCAGGTCTGTTTATTTATTTAGCCTTGGGAAAATAAGGCAAAATGAGAAGCCAGTATGGCTTATGGAGGTTTTTTATTTTTAACTAGTGTTTTATTTTCAGTGGAATCGTGATGTTTATTGCATCAGTTTTCTGGAAATTCTGCTATATTCAGTGCATTCTAAAAAAGGCAGAAAGACTGAAAAAATCTTTATTCATAGTGTTATTGTAGAGGCTGCTATAGTGCAATTACTTTTCATATGTGCATGGATAGTCTCAAATCCATCTGTGGAGAAGTGGTTTCTAACAGAATAAAGTGTAGTTACATAATTTCTCTTGAGTGAGGTCAGGTGAGAATTTTTCTGGATCATGGGAATTCAGTGATCCTTTGTTAAGAGGATTCCTAAAATACTTCACATGAAACAGGTTCATCACATATCAGTGATCTGACAGCCTCTGCTGAAAAGGACAGTGAGAAACATTCACTCCTTGTATGATGTCCTAGTGCAAATAAAGCTTCCCACACCTCTCCCATCCCAAAGTGGAGTGTGACTTTTTCAGATTTTTTTGACATGTATTTTGGAGGTCTGAATTGTTGAACCAAAGTAAATTTTGCAAATCCTTGAGAATCCTCTATTCTCATAAATGGATTGCCTTTTTGAAGTACAGTTTGCTGTCAAGACCATTCAGATTACACAAGTATACAGGAACAGATTTGTTGCTGTTAAGATCTTGTGACTAAACCATCCTTTTGTTGTTGTTGTTGTTCTGACTGCACCTCAAAAACACAAACATCTCCCCTGCCCCCCAAAAAAACCACCTACACCAACAATCCAACAATACCAGTAAAAGATTTCTTCTCAATACAGATGAATTTCAGTTACATCTCTCATGATCTGAAAATATCTCTGGTTAATTCCAGCCCTGAAGCAATTTTATTGGAAATTCACCTGTTACATGAAGGGTTTTTTTCCCTTCTATCAGAATTCTGACTATAGAGAGAATGTTTTGCCTCTCTTTTGGGTTCTGGAGGTAAAGGCAGGCCCGTTCCTGTCATTTTATCTGTGACTCATGTCTCATTGATTTTCCACATGAGAGGTAACTGGTGATCAGACCTTTGTGTCCTGCTTTTGGCATCTCTCATAATTGAATTAGTGGCAGTTAGATCAGTTACCCTTTTAAAACACTTCTTAGATTGTTGTATGTCTGTATTTACTTGCCAAAGAAGTTCCCTTAAAGAAACCATCCCAAAAGGTCAGGAGACTCTCTGTGAGAAATAGGAAAGCTCTGGAGAAGCTTACTGTGCAATATTCTTGGTACCATTTTCAGTTTTGATTCATGTGTCTCTACAGCTTTGTTACATGACTTGTACCAAATAATCATGTGGACGTTTCTTCTCATCCTGTCTGTTCTGTCAGCAGGCCTGATTTGCAGACGTGGCAGGAGCTCCAATTTAAGTTCTGTTTGCTTCTCTTCCTTTAAATGTGCCCTTCCTTTGTGTGGGCTGTGGGTTGGTTCACTCCTGCAATTGCCTTGAAACAAAAGTTTGCTTTTGGATACTTAGAAATTAGCTTCTGTTGAAGTGTGGACAACTGTTGCCTTTTTGACCTTCGCTGACCATATTTTCCATGATGAGATGTCAAGAAGAGCCCAGGGGTTTGAATCAGTAACAAATAAGAATACAGAAAGTTTGCAGGGCTTTTTTTCCCCCTCAGATGCCTTTTTTTGTGCCTCAGATTCTGTTACTGAAGACTTGCATCAGCTGGATTTCAGTTAAGTTTTCAATAGAATTTTAACAGACTTATAGTAAAATGAACGGTTAACCAGAATGAAAATGGAGTAAAACGTGATGCTCTGACCTCTGCTGCGTGGAAACAGACATGAAGAATGTTTCCTCAGCATTCACAATTCCAGAATAATGCAGGTTATAGCTGGGCAATACAGATAGATGGAAACAATAACCTGCTGGAATTAGTTCCTGTGCATCAGTTAGAAAATATGATCCTCAGCATGGAAGTTTAGAGTTCCAAGATAAGAGGAGTACCTGTGCTACTTAGGCTTACAAAGCATAAGGGAGAGCCTGAGGGAAGGGCTTCACGTTACAGTAAACCTGATCCAAGGACTGTCTGTCACCAAAATGCAGAGTCGTGGGCCCTGTTCTCCACTGGCTCCTGTGCTCATTTCAGCATTACAGTGAACCTCTCTAGGAAGCTAAACTAGAAGAAAAATGACTCTTTTGTAAGGACTTGTGTTTTCCAAATCAGCTCACTGTGAGATCGGCTTGAATACAAAAGCAAATGGAAAAATAGGAATGTTGTGCCTGAGAGTTACAGGGGAGTGGGATTGCTCCTTTTTGTAGATTAAATCACTTAACAGTAAATGAAACCTCACCTGGGAAGTCATGTTGCAAAATTAAAGAAAGAATGATTGAAGGCTCACCACCAGCCTGTGAATCCACCCTGTTGATAAAGGAGTGGGAATGTAGATGGGTGTGGTGTTGATTGCTGTGGTAGGAAGCTGGAGGGAAAGTGGTGTCTTGGACAAAACAGTAAAGAAGGAAATGCTCTTTTGGGAAGTATCTAAATGGATGTGATTGAGCAGGGGCAGAGAAAGGACCATTGCAGTATGTAAGTTCAGATGCAAAATGAAGAGATCCTTATGAGAGTTTCCCACTTGGAGTGACAGTGAAAACCTTTGGATGTCAAGCCAGATGCTGAAAGAGGGTTCAGTCTCTAAAAAGGCTGTTTGCTGTCTTTGTAACCTTCATTGTCAATGAAGGGTAACCTTTGACATAGGTCCCTGGACTCCCCAACGTATTTTTAATTATGATTCTGTTACCTCACCCATGAAGTTACATTTTTATTTCCATAGTGCCTGTTTAAATACACCTACATTGCAGAGTCACTCTTTTCTTATCACTTAAGGCCAATTAAAAAAGTTTTAATGCTTTCGTCAATTGAGCAAGGATAATTCAAACTGTGTGCATGCAGAACTCAGAAGGGAAGCAGCACCTGCCTTAGCTGGCATGAGATTTAGGAGGGGCATTTGAAATCAAAATAGGCAGATGGTCATTTCAATTTTGATAAATACCGATAGTGGTATTTCAAAAAAATTATTTCAGTGATTGCAGGAAAAAAACCCTCCTCTAGTCTAGTGGTGATACAAATCTGATGACTCTTTGTTTCACCACTGTCTTGAGTCAGAAGAATCTCACAAAACTGAGCAAATTGTTATTAAAATAGAAACTCATTGTTAGGAATGTGAAGTAATGCATAACAATAAAAGAACTTTATGCAAAAAAGCCCAACCCTGACTTGAAATCTGCTGTTAGCACTCAGGAAAGTCTTCTGATAGATGTTTCTGTAAAGCCATCAACTCAGTTTTCACTAGGTGTCAAAAAAAGTAAATAGAGTTGAGTATTAATAGAAAGGGGTCATGACATAAAATATTAACTATTCTGCAGGAAAAATCTATGACATACCTAGGCCATGCTTCGAATATGATTATCCCACACTGATCTCTCTGCTAGACTTAGTGCAGAAAAGGGCAATAAGAATAATCAAAATTTGGGATAGCTTCTTTATGCAGAACAGCAGGGAGATAAACCAGATAAGGTAACCATTAATTCTAGAATCTTACAGCAAAGGTAAGATACTGTGAAACTTAATTTTTAAAGGTATGGGAATTTTATGTAGGGGTTTTTTTCCCTACTGTTATCAAGGAAGGAATGTGTTTAATTGTTTATTGCCCTAGGAGAGATAATATGTCACTGAGTTATGAGGGCTTTGTGTGTTCAAGATACAGCAAAGGAGATATATTCTTACTGTACTTATTATTCTTTTATGGCTACAGCATTGTGCTGTGAGTAGTGCAGTTGTTCACAGCTGAATAATTTCGTACTTTTTTTACAGAATTTTTAGGTGTTCTTCAAGATAACTGGCAATCAGGGTTGGAGTTTTTCTGCTATAATATTTTTTAAAAGGTTAAGCAGTTTTATGGATGGTATATAAATTACATTAGTCAAGTTAATCCTTACTTAATATTTGCTAAGTAAGGAATAAGCACAGCACTTGTTTTGCTGTAGTGCTGTTAAATTCCTTAGAATACTCTATAAAAACTGTGCCTTAGAAAGAGCCAGTAGGGCTTTTTTAGGACATCACTGGCAAACTGTAGGTGATTTATTATTAAAAAGAACCGTATATAGAGTCTTCTGCTTAATATCTTTGTAAATGTGCAAAAGGGAACCATTATGATTTCTAACTTTGTAACTGCTTTTATTGATTCTTTTCAAATTCATACCCTAAAGACTCCAAACGTATGTATCTGTGGCATATTCAGAAAGCTACTGGTCATACTGGTTTTGGTCTTGTAAGACATAAACATTTGGAGTAATCATATCTCTCTAGCTGAATGTTTTGGAGGGATAAAGTAGGAAAGAAGTCAATTTGATATTGTATTTGTGTAAGTCAGTATGTAAGCCCATAGTAAATAATGTAACTGTTTAGTCTAAGCTTTATCTAATGAGAAGTTTATCCAAATGAGAAGTTTCTAAATGTGTTGTCATTTGATACGGTATGTGAGCAATTCTGGTGTGCAGCTCAGAGACAAGGCAAGAACTTAACTGCAAGTGCAGTTATTTTACTGCTGGGATGGGTTGGCCATTTAGGGAAGAGTCTGAACCCTGGCAATCTGCTTGTGTTTGTTCAGGATAGGTATGGAAACTACATAATTCACACTCTCTGACCTACCTTCTGGCAGCTTCTTTCTGCTTCCTGAATCTGTGATAAAGTGTGCTGAAGGTAGAGGGTATCTCTTTTTTTTTTCTGTTTTTTCTTGTGCTTCGAGAAATTCTGTAGTGGCTTAATGTGGAACTTGGAAAGCCTTTTAATGTTTCTTCAGTCCTTTAACCTGATGTTTCAGGGTAATTGCAAGGAATAGTAAAATGAGTGTCTCCTTTTTATTTATGGAAATAGATACTATTAAGAATTTTAGATGCCATAACCAGACATGTATTTTTATATAAAAGGTTAAATGTTCTGATTGCTATTCTACAAAAATGTGGTCAGAGTTTGCCCTGAATTATTAAATACTACCATAGTTATGAATCCTATTGTCTTGAGACAAAAGAGGAAAGTCAAATCTGTGAAAAATTACTCTAGTTTCAGAAAACTGAAATGAGAAAAGGCAAGATGCTGTTTAAAGCCTTGAATTTTCATGAGTTTTGTTAGGGTAGATGCACGTACAAACATAGACCTTTTTTTACTAGAGCTGAGTGTATATATTTGCAATATCTATGACATTACAGTTGCAAAGTTGTGCTTTATGAGTGTAGTAGCATTCTGTCATCAATAATGCCATGAGGCTGTTCTTTTTGTCCCTGACAAAGTGTACCTTAGGCAAAGTCAGAAAAACTGAAGTAGAAGGGGGAGCTCTGAGTAAAACACAAAAAATTTATTCTGCCAATAAAAAAGTCAAAGCAATACAGAAAAACACCAGTTGAAGGCAGAATGGAGAAAGAGTTAAAATGAAGTTGCTGTGAGAGTTGCATTGGATATCTAACCTTGCCTTTTCTTTTTTGCCAGGTCTTTATACCCATTTGTAAGAATAAAAATACAGAAGTCTCTTTTTACAAAAACATCAGTGGGATAGCCTGAAAGCTAGAAATTTGTGGGAGCTCAAGGGAATACAAAGAAAGCTCATGGAAGAGAAATTCACTGAAGTTTAGAAAATAAATAGAAATCACATATGACTTTGGAGGACTCTGAGCTAAAAATATTTGGGAGCTATAATGGTATTATACACAGAGCTCTTGCTTAGCCATCTGCTTATCACGGCTGTTGGAGACAAAGTACTGACTGCAGAGACGTGTGGATTTACTCTGTGAGAAAAGAGGCCTGAAGTTAATAATGTTGAGCATAATTGATTTGCATTTAAATTTAATGAGGAAGAAGTTTTGGAAGTGAATAGTCAATTAACATGCAAAGGGAATCCAGTGTCTCTGTGCATAGGTGACAGATATGCTCATGTGCTCAGGCAGTAATAAGTATGTCCCTTTTGCTCTGTAAATGTAGTGCAACACCTTTATATCAAGAGAGATCTTTACAAAGTCCTTGATAAAGCATTCAACTGCTGGGACAGGGTAATAGAACCAGAATGAACTTTTCATTTCATAGGCAGTCTTTCATTTTATACTTGAACAGTGAGCATAGTTTGGAAAGTAAATTGTCTCATGTAACTGCAAGAAATCATAAACTGAGTGTTGCAAAACAAAACCCCCAAGAACAATAAATTCAAAGCAGAATATCTGGGTATTCACAAAGTTGAAAGAAGGAAGCCCAAAGAAAAGCATGTGTAGGGTAAACTGTAGTTGTATTTCAGTAGTGTGTTGACAGGTTAATGGTAGGTTTAGAGTAACAGTGCAAAGTCTTACAAATGCTTTGAAATGTGTTTTAAATCTACCAAATATGTGTATTTAGCACGTTAATAAGACACCTGGAGAAGAAACAGCTGATGTGTAGTGGTACTGTATGAAAAGTTGTACTCTCCCAGCTTAGTCTTTCACGGGAATAAATTTTTGACTTTGAAAGATCAAGAAAGTAGGAATGAGACTATTTTGGATTTTTACTGTGCAAGGGCTGTAGGAACTGCAAAACCTATGAGTAAGCCTGCATCTAGATGAAAAATGAAAGTGGAGCAAGCCTAGAGGTTCTTTGTCAGTTGTTACAGGAAAAAGAAAAACCTGTAGGAAAAGAACAGACAACTCCCTGCATTCTTACAGTTACACTGGCAATTAATTAAATTTAATGCCAAAGTGTTCAAATTAAAAAAAAAATGTTCATACTAAGAAAATAACAGTAACTGAAAGGCTGAAATTTTAAATGTAAATGTAGGCTAGACACAACTTCCTTTGTATTTCCAGTTGGTACTGTAAGCATAGGCAGACAAAACACAGAAATTGTAGGAAATAGAAAGCAGCGTATTGTTTATCAGTGAATGTGCTGGCCTATAAAGACCTTCTGAGCATAGCAAGAGAAGAAAGCAGAATGGCAATCACATAAAACAAAATTACATGTGACGTGGTCATAGTTCTATTTGAATTATATATATTTGAGTAGAAAAGTAAATTAGGCTACCAATGTACTATTAAATCAAGGAAATTGTGGCCAGCGATCCTATCTGAAAGTAGTTTGATATGAACAGTAGCAGCTTGATAAAGGTAATGTACTCATTGAACTGGGAGCAGGCTTACAATAAAATCGGATTTTTTTAAAATAAAGGCCTCTATTAGCAGTAGATGTGCTGTGATTAAAAGGAAGGGGTACATGATAGTGTTTATACTGCAGGTTTTGTTTCCTGTGCCTGGAAACAGGACAGCAGCAAAACAGAAAGCAGCTGCTCACTGCCCCTTTAAGAGCTCTGAAAAACCGCAGTTCTAATGCACTTAAAACTCCTTCAGTGCTTGCCAGTGGAAACTCCCAAGCCAAGTAGACTGAAATATGCATAACAGTCTTTGTACTCAGAAAATGTAAATACAGTCTGAACATACAGTGAGAACGTCAGGCTATAGAGGTGTATTGAAACATCTCTGCTTTACAAGCTCAGTGTCAGTCACAAAGCAGAATTTAGAAAGCATCTAAGAACATTTTCAAGTGCTGATATCTGCAGTTTTGTCAGAATGTCGAAGCACTGGAAGAAAATTTGTCTGCCTTCAAGTACTTCTGGTGAGAAAGGTGCATTCTGATGCTGACATCCAGCTCACAGAGCAGGGAAAAGCTGTCACCTATGGCTGAATATGGCTGTAGCAGTTGTGCTGTGCATTAGACCAAACTGCAGTATGAGGCAATGGAAACAAACAACGTCCTATATGGAAGGCAGAAGGAGGGATGGGTCTTTTTACTGCAGATCACTGTTTTGAGAACTGCCACCATATTGAGGTTCTAGCAATGAGTACAATAGTGAAACATGTCAACAGCTGTAGCACCTCAGACAGAGTCTTTAGAAAATAGATGTTTCTTTGGCTGTTCAGCAGAGAAATGACTTGGTGTAATATGATTTTATAAATATGTCAAAGTCAGTTGTAATAGAGCCACATGAGCATTTAAAAGAGCTAGGGCTCTTAAAAGTAACTGTCAGTAAAAAAGTGACATAAGGCAAGTCATTTGCAGTTGGACACAATGATCTTAAGTGTCTTTTCGAGCCTAAATTCTCTGATTCTACAGTAGCAGGCTACTACTGTGTTTAAATTCAACTCTAAAGCATACTTGGCTTATAAGCTTGTCCATTACCTTGCCAAGCCCCTTGCATGTGGGAACTCGTCTGTGTGGTGGTGGTGACTGGTGCTATGATTATACACACAGGGTCAGCTGGTGTGCCAAGGGATGCCTGTAATTCTGGGAGCATGAAAATGCACTGGGTGAGAAGACACAGCATGGCCACAGCTGTGACAAGCTGCATTTTTTTTTTTCTTCATGGATTTTGAGATAGCTCTGCATGCCTTCCCTGCTCCCAGTCTGTCCAGAATATGTCTAAAGCATTTGGAGTGTGGTTTAGATCAACTGTTTAGGTGTCCCTCTATTTGTTTACTATTGTCACTATGTAATATTTGAATCCTTAGGCCAATTTAGCAACCTAAATTTAGCTGAGAGTAAACACCTCAGAACTGTAGGGAGCTTGCAGCTTTCACAAAAATTGTAGCCCCCTTTTTAAGGGGAATTTGAGCCCACTAGTTACCTGCTATACATGGTTTGCAAGCAGTCTAGTCAGTGCATGAATGGGTTGGAGTTTGCCTCAACCATCCTTGAGGTTTGGAGATGGCCAGAGGGAGGAATATGAAATTTTTTCAGAAAATTGGAGGTGTGGTAGGATGTGTGGCAGAATGGTGCCACGTTAAGGACTACAAAGCCAGCCCACTGCTGTTCTGCTTGTAGAACAATGTGTGTCCCCTAGATAGGGAGAAAAGCCTCAACTGAGGCAAAAGCATTAAGAGATGGAAAATAAGTGGTTAAAACAGTTTTCATGAATATAGACAGCTGGAAAAACAGCCTTCTCACTTTTTATTTCTTTGGGGAGTGAGGGCATATTTAAAATTTTAGAACAAAAAATTTAGAACAAAAGCATTTTAATTCTGAAACAACATTGAAAATGTTTTACAGGAACTGCTGCACACCTCATGTGTCCCTTTTCAAACTCCGGGTTTGTATTTGCCTTGGTATAATGCAGGAGCACTTCAAAGCACAGCCCACGCAGAGCACCTGGCTGTGTGTGTGTAGTGCTGCTCTGAGTTGTACATCAGCCTTGTGAGGGAGCTTATGGAGCTGATGCTGTAATTTTGCATATAAAAAGCTGCATTAATTGTTGCATTTCAAATGGATGCCCTTGGACTGAAAGTCATATGGGATGAAAATATGTTCTAGACAGTATTTCTTACAATATGCACTTTACAGTGTACTTCTTAAGGTAGCATGTTCGCAGTCACTGCTCCAAAAGTAAATCAGACAGAGTAGGAATTTCCAGTGTAATATTCTACAAAAATGAGCAAACTGGTTTATCCTGGGGCTTTTAAGAAAAAGTAAAGAAGCATTAATTTTCTCCATCAAATTCCTTTTCATATGTAAACTGCTAGCAGCATTATTAAGTACTTAAAGAACTCTTAAAATTGCAGCCTACCTATGGGAAAAAGCAATATCTTTTTATGTTATATATTTTCTGTATATTGTAACAATAACTTCTTCAGGGAATAAAGAATAGTTTTCCTATTTATATAAAACTGTTCTATGTTTAAAAGATTAAATACAGTTGGAGTCTTCTCCTAGAGTAACAGTTTGATAAATGGTTACTGTAATTAAGTTAGTGTAATTAATTTTACAATGAGCTTTTCAAGAACCTGTGTGATTTAATGTATCTCAAAGATGTTAGTCACGTGTTTTGGTAATCCTGCACAGGAGATGCTCTTTGGATAACAGGACAGCTAATTAGCAATTGAATGCTTTCACATGAAAAAGGCATATTGTAATTTAGAGTGGGGCTTTCACCTAGGATGGTAAAGTGGATTGGGCAGGTGTGGTGATAAGGATATAGAGGGATGGCAAATAAGTAAGGCTAAGCATAATTTTTAACTGGGACATGGAAGTTATTTACATAGCCTGGTTTTGTTTTCTTGATAAGTTAATTGTATCAGATAGTAGTGAGTTTATTGACTAAATATTAGTCAGTAAATTATGTTCAGTAAGGGTGTTTACTTAAAACTACTGTCTTTATTCAGGACAAGTGCAAATTGTATTAAATAATCATTTTTTGCATTTTTCTGTTAAGATGACATGCCAAAGATGAACACACCAGGTGATGTGTTGGAGTGTGGAAGGTGGTTTCTTGTTCAAGGGGCTGTGGTGTACCACCTTACAAAGCTGACATCTTCACCTTTCCTTGTGGCCTTGTGTTCCCATGCTTGTGCTGCAGCACATTGTCCTTTAGTATGACCCACAGGAAAAATTGATTCATCTGGAGCCATCTGAAAAGAAGAAAAGATGATATTTTCAACTCTGACCTATTTGTAGATTTATTTCAGAGTATAGTTCCACAACTGTTGTGTTGACAGAGTTGTCCCAAGTATTTGAGGCAGATAATTGGGATGAGTGCTTTGTGATGTGTGTAGGTGAGTTGGGTCTAGGTAAAATCACGGATTCTGCCTGTTCCTTCCAGTTATTCCCAGTTCCAGTTTTCCTTTTTCACAGTTGTGATCTTTCTGTCTTCTAGCAGTTCTTCATGATTTCCAGTCTGTCTCTTTCACCAGTCAGCATCCATTCATTTTGCCAATGTAGCTGCTCTCCTTTCCTGTGCATTCACATTTAGCTTTCCCCTCAGCCTGCCTTTATCACAGTTCCATCAGGGTTTTTGTTCTCAGGCAAACACTTCTCTATGCCGAATCCCAATTTCTTCCTCCAAAATATGGAGGAAGAAAACCTTCTTGAAGAAATAGTCAGATGTGTCTTAAGCAGCAAGAAGGGTTTAAAATAATTTCCATATTTGTGCACAGAAATGAGTAATTATTTTGACTGAGAATTCAGGAGAGAGACAGCAGGGTGGGAATATCAGTCTGAGACAGATGCTTCAATGTATAATTTCAGCACAAACTCTAATTTGGCCAAGATACAAGAAACTGAAAGCAGTTAAAGTGTTTCAAGCTTTAAAGAGAAGAAATTTGATATAGTGGTTGCTTTTCTAGAGTTCTGCTGTAAAGTCACACTTGAATCATTCATATTTAGTTTTATGTGAAGTAATTTTGCAATCTTACCCTGGAATGTCTGGCTGGAAGAGCAGTGATGGGATATCACACCCATCCTCCCAGTAAGTTTCCTCATATAGGTAGCCCAGAAGAGTGAGAAATACCAGTGCTGTCAGCAGTGTGATAGCACTGCTGAGTGGAAGGGGTGCAAAGGAACAGATGTACATTGCTGGTCAATGTCATACAGCTTTCTGGTTCGACCTTTTTTTTTTTTTTTTTTGCTTTAGAGAAACAGTAAGACAGTATTAGGAGGAGGTTGAGCTTTTGTTTGTTTTCATACATCCTATTATTTAAGTACCAATTCTTTTCTGCTGCCCATTACATTTTTTTTTTCTTCCAGAAAGAAGTAGAAATAGCTTTCCACAAGAAGATTCTTTCTAAAGAATGTTTTTCCTCTTATGTAAAAATAGGTTTGTCTAGCCTAGTGAACCTATCTCTTTTAAAGAAGAAAAATATCATATTGAACTATCCATTCTGGTTCTTTGCAGTTTTAGTTTTGAATAAAATATTTCCCTTGCTAGTTAGCTCACTTTTAAAACCTGTTGACAATTTTTCATATTCTATTTTTTTTACTTTCTTTATTTAATATTACTAGCCTTTTATATATAAGATTAATGTAAGTAGTCCCATTCTGACAGACTATATTTTGACCATATGTAATATAATCTGTGTCAGAGATAGCTGAAATCTCAGAATATCTCCAGTAACATTTATTAATTTTTATTGCATTTAAGCTCTTGTTATAGCTTTAAGCTGATTATTGTTACATATTATTTCAAGTAAGTTCTTCATAATGTCTTCGGTGAAGGTTATTTCTATCATTTGAAAGTACTGCTTGTTTTGATGTAATGTAGTATCAGAAGAATAAAATACTGTTTCCAGAAAACTGATTTCTTGCTAATGTAGTTCTGTGAAACTCAGTATGTGTGGGAAGAGATGCTGGCATACCCTAGATGTGATAGACTGCTGAATATAATTTGGTAAATGAAATTCATCCCTAATTTAGTAATACTACTTTGTTAGGAAGTGATGTATTTTCTATGTGAAGATAATCCAAACTCTTGATAATCCGGTGTCTGTGCATATTCTCATCTTTTTAGAGGTGCTAATTTTTTTGTCTTGGGGAAATACTTCTGTAATGGATTCTCTTTGGATAAATAGCTGCTGCTTTCAGTTTTTAAAAATGTGCTGATGTAAGTAACGTTCCATTGCTCTGCAGAGGATTTAAGAACTGCTATTTTATACCACAGAGATCCACCAGTTTTATTTATTACTTTGGGCAATTACATGTGTGTCACATTTGCTCTTGTAAATGGTAACTTTGCCAGTAGCAGATATTCTCTGTGAAGTAATTTGGGGATTTACTGAAATATGGTACTAGAGAGTCTTCCTGCTATCAGATATCTACAAATGCCATATCTGAACACGAGGAAAAATTTGAATCTTTACCACCGTAGTATTATCACTGAGCATGCTGATTGTTAGATGAGACTCAGAAGAACAAGAAGAGAACAGATTATTTCTCTTCAATATGAAAATGATTCATTATACTCTAGATCAGATGAACACACTACTCTGTTTTCTAGGGTTGGATTGTTGTGGAAGACTTTGGATATATTGCCCATTTGCATCAAATTTTGACATCAAACAACTCTTGGAGGCTTCTCTTGAAAGTCTGGTCTCTCCCACCCCCAGTACAAAATTATTTTTTGATTTCTTTAATGTTGTACATCACTCATTTTGGAAGCTATTTATGAGCTGGAATAAGGAGCACAAGGGAAACTAAATAAGCTTTTAGGTCTAAAAGCCTTTCTTCAGGGAACCACATCAACATTTAAGAAAGAATACTGGAATACTGCAAAAAAAGACTAAAAGTTTGTAGAGTGATAATCAGCTAAGAAGCAACACACTGCTGTCTGCAGAGCCCACTAAAAGTTAAGAAGTTACAGGTTAAACAGAGTGGAATGCAGACAGAGCTCGGAAATTAGTGGTGTCCAAAACAATAAATTCTTCCACTGAATTTCTCTGCCGCAGAAGATGTGGTTGTTCTAAGTGAAAAATGTCTTTGTAATTGGTTATGCAATGTAAAGGAATAATAGATAATTTTCAAGGCAGTTTTTCCAAGGAAACTTCTGGGAGAAATATATAATTGTTTTCTTGTTTAGCCCTCGTGAATATTTTTTTCTAGGTTTTAAGCATAATTAAGGTGCCCTCATTTCTCTGTATCCTGATTAAAGTTTCCTGTTTTTTTAAATTGTTATTGTCTCCTCCATCCCTGCAAAATGCTACCAGACAAAAAATTCTGACTAAGTAGAACTTTTTTACCTACCTTGGTTTCTTCTCTTTGATATTTACACAATCTTTTTGCTGTGTCTAAAATGCTTCAGCTGTCCCCAAGGGCAAATAGATACAGCAGGGGTTGTGTCTTTCCTACTGTAAGTAAAATCGGGTTGTTTTGGGCAAAAGAAAATCGGGAGAGATGAGGTGTACAAATGTGACAAAATACTGACAGTACTATTCCAGCATTCTTGAAACAACTTTTTCGTATGTTTTTTCCTTAGGACTGGTAAAGTAATTAAGAATTATGAGATTAGGCCACCTTCTGATTGGCTCACTGTTATAATTTGTTTAAATCTTTTGATTAAATGGGTTTTGGTTTAAATGTATTTTGTATTTTTGCCAAAGTTACTGAGCTAGTATTTTTATTGGCTATGTTCTTTTGGTCAAAATTGGTCAAACTCTGTCGTACTTTTGGTGTCTCCAGATGCATCAGTTAAAGGGATCTTTAGGAAAGGCAACAATATGGATTCAGAGTAAGATGCATTTTCAAGTGGTTTTCTTTGTCGCCTTGTTCTTCTGTTCTTTGTTTGTCTTATTGTGATGATAGTTCTCTGCTGTTTGTTAAATTGAGAAATCCCACTGAACAAATGAAACCTGATTTCATTTAGTCATCTATATAATAGAATTTGTGATACTTCATGTAGCATCACTGTAGAAACATCTTCTGTTACTGAATTTCACTGCAATTAGATGTAATTAATCTCTTCTCTTATGCAGCTCAGTTTGTATTTTGAATTGGCAACTTTATGGTGAATTAATTTTCTGTTCTTACCAGTATGAAATCCTTACTAGGTTGAAAGTAAAGACAATTTCCAGTAATCTAAATATTAAAACTGTGTAGAATGCAGAATATGGAGGAACCTGTCAGCTTGTGCTTTAGATCATGAAGTTTAGATCATTCATCAAGGTGAAAATAAGGTCACTTGCATGAAGTCAACAGAATATGAAGAAAGCTTCAATAACCACTATTCTTTAGTGAATTATGGTGCCTTCCTAATACTAGATGTTCTTAAATGTGATTGCTGGTGTGTTTTTTCAAGTAGTAACTTGGTCATTGGCACAGATGCTTAAATTGGAGATGACTGAAAGCATTGTGTGACTTTTGGATCTGTAGATATATTTTGTCTTTAAATATACAAAATATTTCGCTTCCACTACAAATGAGATGCTATGCATTGTTTGCCTTGGATGAAGAATAGGTTTCATGTGAAGTCTAGCAAGCATTTTAGTCCCTTTGTACAGATGAAGTTTATTCAGGGATTTGGAGCCAATATGAATTTAGAGGCTTGCTCAGTTAATTAAAATTAAACAGAGTTTTTCACTGTGTATCTAATTATAAGGTACATTTGACAGTGCGTTTCATAATTCATTAGTTGTAGTAATACCTTTCACTACTTGTTTTCTTGTTTCCCTTCAAATACCTTCTGAAATTTGAGCACTCTAACACAACTCCTGCAGATTCATTTGCTTGCACATTGAGTGTGTAATACTGTAAACCACTTAGAAATTACCAAGAAAGTTGTTTTACATTTGAAACCTAAATTAGCATTTCACATACTTAATTTAATTACTCTATAGCATGTTGATTTTTCTTCTGGTAGGACACTTTTAAAATTTATAATTTCTTGTTTAAAAAGCTGTTACTCTTAAAATGTCCTGTTACATTTTTCTTCATTTTCAGTGTGGTAATTTAAATGTTTTATTGATACCTGTCTTTTTCTCAACAGTTTTCAAAATCTGGTTAATGTGATGGCATAAACTAGTAAAGCATTTGGATTACATGATGGATGTCAGCAATGGTGATTGATACTATTTGAGTGGTACAGTAAGAGTCTGCTGTATGAAATGCCAGAAGTTTACATTTCTTCTAGTTTTGCAATGGTAAGTTTTTTTATGTTTGTGCTAAGGAAATAGTAACTTTTGATCTTGTCATGTAAGGTGTATTTCTTTAGAAAGTACCACATCAGCAAATCAGTAAAGATTTCTCTCTTCCATGCGATTTCTGAAGTCTGTTGACTCAGCACTAATTACTAACCAAAGCATACATTTGAATTTGGTTTCGGTTATTTTATTGGTATTGATTTGAAATGTCAGTTACTCACCCCTAATGTGTGCTAGCTTCAATTTGAACAACCTAGGGAAATGGAATATGTAAATAAACTCTGTTTTTCATGTTTGGGTTCGACACCAAATGAGATCACTCTCCAGATGGTATTGAGCTTGTGTGCAAAGAGGGAGAATGTGCAGGCAGGTTTATCCATGTGGAAAAATAGGTGTAAAAACCATTATAGAAAGCACATAGTGTTTTGCTCTCTTCAGTCAGCTGCTGATGTTTGACCATTTGCTGCTTGACATATTATTTATATTTTCTCTTAAGGCAGAGTGTGTTGGAGAGCTCACACTAATTTAATTTTAAGTGGACAGAATGAAAGTTAGCGCTGCAGCATCTCTTTAGATGTATTTTCAGGAATACAGTGTACCTTTCCAGGCACTCATCTAAGGCAGCAGGAATAGCTAACAAGCAGGAGGGTTGTAGCAGCACAAATAAATTGCAGTTTTGAGAACATTTGAAATTTTCACTTTATAATTGTCTTTTCCTTTGTTGCACAAAATGATGTACTGTCACACACAGTTGTGTATAGAGCTATACCACGGGTACACAAAATAACGTGCTTTTATCTAGTTTTGTCCAGAACTACACCAAGCAATACTGTTAGGCTACATTGCTTTCCTTAAGAAATACTGCTTGCATTGTGAATTCCTAAACAGACAATACAGTGAATACTGGTAATTGTTAAACAGAATTGTGTTGGATGAGAGTGTACTTGTCTTGTCCCATTCTCTTTTCTGTTCTAGGACCATCAGAAACTTAAATAGTAGATCTGGGAGAATTTATGAATTATGTTCTTTTTTTTCCCTTCTTTGCTGAAAATTAAAAACATCTCTTGAAACAATTTTCTCTTTTCAATTTGTTCTTTTCAGCATTTCTAAGTAATGTTTGAAAGGTTTGACTCCATATTTAAAATTTGTAGTCTTCGCATCATATGACAGTGGAATGGGTTTGTATAATCTGGAATTTAGGTAGATGAAAAAGGAAAGGTGTGCAATTATGCACAAATACAAATCTATTCATTAGCAAGGCTATCTTTGGTGATATGGAGGTTGACACATTAAACTCTTAAAGATTAAATGGATAGAAGGGTAAGACAACTGAGCTCTCTTAAAAATTATTTTGAGATACTGGACAGGTCAGGTACTCCTACATTTCACCCTGCAGTGTGAAATATGGGCATTCTGAAATGGGATGTTTTAAACTTGTCTTTGAGTCTGAATTTACTTAAATCTGATGTGAGTGATGATTCATCTCACCAGCTGAGAGGGAAACAGCTTTCTAATACCTCAGAGGAGATTCCTGATGGAGCCAGGCTTTTGTTGTCATAAGTGATGCATAAGTAGGAGAGGCCTCACCTGGCTGTAAGAAAAAATATTTTTGCTCTAAGGACTGTAACAGGTTGCTCAGAGAAATTGTGGAATATCTGTACTTAGATTTTTTTCAAGACTCAGCTGGATAACGTTCCCGTGTAACTAAATCTGAATCTAGGCCTCATGTTCATTTGAATGAGAGGCTGGATAGGATTGCATCCCAAAGGCCTTTCTAGCTTTCTGATTCAGAAATTTTGTTTAATTTCATTTTTACTAATAGTAACTGTAAGTATTTTTTAGTTGTGTACTTTATTTTTTTTAATATCCTGCTAAATTAGAATTGCAGTTCTGTTTTATTTGTGAGAAATTTGTTTTTTCTTTAAGCAACAACTGAGTAAGCAAATGCAATTTTAATGGTTTAATTCTTAGTCTTTGAAACCATGTAACTGGAAACTGGGATATTAAGAATGCAATCTCATACCTTATACTTGAATAGACAAATAATAATACCAATACCTTATAACATATGTACAATACATAGAAGTATTGTATTTTAGTAACTAGAGCCTAACTGGGACTTTTCAGCCTTACATAAGGCATAAATATGAGCAACATTTGCACAAGTACTAAAGCCAGAACAACCACAAATACCAAGTCAGCTACTTTGTAGCTGAGATGGAAAAATTTATTGCACTAAAGAAATACCATGGAAAGAAGCAGTATGAATACATTGAATGGGCTTATTCTGTTTTACATTGGTACATTTGTGACAATACAGTCTTGAGATAAGCTGTGTCTCGAGGTGGTTTTTAAATATTTTTTTCTGACTGTTTTGTTTACATTTTTTTCGAAGGTTTCCCAGTGAGTGGATCATGATGAACATACTATAGGGACTCGCCATAGTATGGCTGCTTCTCGATCTACTCGTGTTACAAGATCTACAGTGGGTTTAAATGGTTTGGATGAAAATTTCTGTGGTAGAACATTAAGGAACCGTAGTATTGCTCATCCGGAGGAAGTGTCT
Source organism: Cettia cetti (assembly GCA_013401135.1). Classification (NCBI taxonomy): domain Eukaryota; kingdom Metazoa; phylum Chordata; class Aves; order Passeriformes; family Sylviidae; genus Cettia; species Cettia cetti. The sequence goes on along the minus strand of VZUI01030667.1, from coordinate 113,651 downwards.
CCCCATCCTCAAATCCGATCCAGGTCACCAAAGAAGAGGCCAGAGTCTGTGCAAACTCAGAAGGGCAGCAACAGTGGCAGAACTGCTGATTTGAAACAGCAGAGTGCTCGGGAGTCATGGGTGAGCCCTAGAAAGAGAGGGCTGTCCACTTCGGAGAAAGATAATGGTGATAAGCAAACTGTGGAAAACAGTGAAAAAAAACAAGCAGAACCTGTCTCACCAGTTTTGAAAAGAATTAAACGCTGTCTACGTTCAGAGGCACCCAACAGTTCTGAAGAAGATTTGCCCACTAAGGCAGAGAAGGAGTCATTGGAGCATAAAAGCTTAGTGTCGGACAATGATGCAGCCTCCACGGGGAATAAGCGAGCTTGTCGATGTCTTATATTGGATGATTGTGAGAAAAGGGAAGTTAAAAAGGTGAATGTCTGTGCAGAAGGGTTTAATAATTCTGCAGTAGTTGAAGAGGTTGCAGGTTATCAGACTGTCAATGGAGTTGGTGAGAGAGACTCAAATTCTCTTAACTGTGATGACTGTCAGCTTGATGGGAACGCTAAGCAAAACAGTGCTGGTTCCCACACGCCCAAGGACAAAACAGTAGCAGAAAATGGAAACTCATTTGCCCATTCTTCCTTGTTGCTTAATAGCAGCAAAGAGGACAGTGTTGTAGACCATTATGTGCCTTGCACAAACTCTCAAGAACAGGTAAAGTTAGAGGACCACAAAACAATAAATGACTGCTTGCCTGAGGAGCATGCTAATCAGGCATTTGAGCCAGCTACAGGGTCCTTTTCTGAAATCCAGTCGTCTTTGTTAAGGGATTCGGAGGAGGAGGTGGATGTTGTAGGAGATAGCAGTGCCTCTAAGGAACAGTGTGCTGAAAACACCAATAGCAACCTGAACACTCACCATGACAGTGCATCAATCTCAGGTGAACCTGAACCACAACCTTCAGTGCTGAACTGTGTTTCAGCTCAGATGACAAATATGTTGGAACTTCAAGAACACAGATACACGTTGAGAACTTCACCACGAAGGGCTGCCCCTGCCAGAAGTAGCCCTACTAAAAATAACTCTCCATGTAGAGAAAACGGACAGGTTGAGGAAAATAATCTTAGTCCTACTGAAAAGAATGTACCTATAGGTATTAATAATATCAATGGATCTCCCAAAAAGTCTGAAGAAATCAAACAAAATGAGAAGGAGAGAAATAATAATAATACAGGGGATCATGGGAGTGATGGACTAAGAAAGCCACTTTCTGAGTCTAGGCTTGTTGCTGGATATGTACCACCTGCCAAAGAGAGTGCCAACATCCACACTGCAGAGGAGGATGAGGAAGAGCCTGATGTGTATTACTTTGAATCAGATCATGTGGCATTGAAACACAACAAAGAGTATGTGTAACTATGGTAACCATGAATTCTGCTTTTGTTTCTTACCAAAAATAATATTATTATTACAAGAATTATTAAGTATTTAACGTATTTCCACAAGAATTTAAGTGCTTTATAATTTTCGTACTCTTTGGTCTTCATTTTTCTTACTTCTACCTCAAACAAAATTAAACTCTATTTAATATGCAGTATGGTACAGCAATGTGGTTTATACATTTCTAGCAATCAGGATTCTTGAGCCAGAACTTGGGGGTTTTTTTTAGTTTCTTTGGATTTTTGTTTCTTTAAAAATGCATCTGTTATTTATTTTCCCTTAAAAACTAGCTGGTAGGAAAACCAAAAAGAATTATAACCTTTAATTAGATTTCAGTAATTTATCAGCATATCCAATGGACACTGCAGATACAGCTTATACAATTATCGTTCTGCTGTACATAGAAGTTAAAGTTAAATACTTTTTTCAGAGTGTCATGGGAAAGAACTCAGCATTATTGTGTTCAGGAAGATGAATTAATCAAATGCAGCAACTTTCACCAAAGTAAATTATGTCCACATTGCTATTTATAATAATTACATGTAAATACAGGAGGATGATGGTGATTGATTTATCATTATTATCCTCTGAGGGGTTTTTTATCTTTATCATCTGAATGTCTATAAGTAGAACTGTGGTAACTATACCTTGTGGTAAATGTACTAGAGATTTTTGAAACAAAAGGGTGATTCACTGAAGAAAGTTTACATGGAAAAAATTTGTCTTCAAGTAGTCAATCAGGACACAGTTTTTTATTTCACAGTCTTTGTAATGCTGTTTGACTCCTGTGTTTTGCTGTTGAGTAGGTGTTCTGTATTTTGTTGTGAGTTCTGAAAGGCCAAGAGCACATGGTGTTCAGTTTGCTTCATCTGAAGGGCTGAAGCACTGGTAATAGTTCAGTGTAAATGTAGTAAATGTTCACAGCAATGAATATGGGGCACAAGGCACAGATGATTATTTAATCCAGTGTGACTGGATTTTTGATATTAGGGTTTCATTGTTTATATAGTGAAATTTTGTTCAGTATTGGACATGAATAAATAATTTTAATCAGAAAATTTTGAATTCGAGCATGGGTTAGAAAACTATGATTTTAAAATAATGATCAAATATTTGCAGCTTCAGCCATCAGTCCAAATTGGACACTTTTCCCAGTAGATAGAAAGAAAATTACAAATGGGGAAAATGGACTATTGTCTTTTGACTCTCTTAGGATGATTTTGGATCTGTACGTAATATGACTTCATCTGATGTTAGTACACAGATTTTTCAATGTGGTGTGATGTAGGGGGTTGTATTTATTCAGAAAAAAACCTCTAAAAAGAACAGCAGGTTTTTTCTGTTCTTAAACACAGATCTAAATTGTCCTTGGAAATTTCAAGTGTGTGCCCTAGTGTTACCTTTTGAACATACACAGTTCTGAGGAAATGAGTAGCTGTTGTTCAGATTGGCAGCCTGTAAGTGAGACCTTGTTGGGGAGCTTTTGAAATTGCAAGCAGGGCTTGGTACTCACTTGTTGCCTGAATGCAGAATTCCAAAAGAAGTGGTTATTGTTTTTATTCTGTCTTATATTTCTACTTTCCCAAAGGGAAGCATGCTGCTGGGGAGGGAGTGTTAGCTGTATCTTTTCTTCATTTTAAAAAAATTGGATAGAACTGGAAAATTATCCTTTTTTGATGTTTACATTTATAAGAAAATAGGGTCTTGTGTATTGATGGTTCTGCATGGTAATAGGATCCTTCTAAAGAACTTAAGTCAGTATTTTGACGTATGAGTGCAGTTGTCATTTTTCCAGAATTTCAGACTTCAAGAGTAAATCAAGTACAGTGCTCTAGATCCTCTATCCAGTTTTAAAAATAGCTAAGTTCACTAGAGGATACTCTTAATTCATGTGTAACAGTTTTTGAATAGTGTCTTAATTATACCTTTAGTTTAATCTCATTTGGTACTTATTTTCTAAAGTGTTAAACTAAAAAAAAACCAAAAAAACCCTGCCGGTTTATCTGAAATGTATTCCCTGATTGGTCATGTGCAACCAATTCCAGAGTTCCCGTGCTATTAATGTAGGTGTAGCAGGAGGTAAAGGATATTATTCACTATGCCTGTGGTAGTTCTGGCTAAGCCAAGTGTTCTGGTGTTCTGCATATCACTTCTTCAGATGGTACAGTTTTGTTTTTCTGTCCTTCATCAGTTTGGGATTATTATGGGTGATTTTTTTCTCTGGTTTATGTTTTTGTTCTCTTTTAAAAGCCAGTTCAAAGAGACATTAGCATCCTGGCTAGGTTGAGGAGGCAGATTTCTCCAAGAAGACATGAGTATAATTCTCAGGATTGTTCTACGACAGAAAAAAAATAAATTCCTTTGTGTCATAGAAGCAATTTTATACGGCTGTAAATTTATATTATTTCTTCTTACATTACATAGCTTGGTGACATACACATTCATACAGTCGATTTTCACTCTCCAAGAAATTATTGTGACATTGATAAAATATGGGTATACCGAAATCTTTAAGAGCTGTTGATAAAACTTGCCATAAGAAAAAAAAACTAAATGTAAATTGTCATATTTCTGTATTAATTTTGTTGTTTTTTGAATCTTAACATATTTAAACAATATTCATATATTAATATTTCTGGGAAAACTGGATGATATCATAGGAAAAATAACTACCACAGATTAAGGAATATTATTATTCAGAGAGAAGGCTGAAATGATGGATGATCTTTATTAAAATAATCTGTCCTACAAAGATGGAGATGAGACCTCTAAGCAGAAATTTTATCACAACATAGACATTTTTGTAGCTAATAACAGACTGATCTGGGGGTTGTATAGTTGCAAAGTGTTGTTAATGTTTTCTGTTGCTACGCACATAATTGGAATTTTTGTGTATTGTAACTGCTCTCAGAAAAGTATGGTTTGGTGTATATTTGAGAATTTTGCTTCTGTGTTCTAGCTCAGAAACATTTGCATTTTCTCCTGAGATACCTTCATCAAGACTGAACTTCTTGATTTAAAACTTTTACTCTGCTGAATTTTGTATTCTGTGCTCAGTATTTTGCATATGCCCTTCCTCAGGCATTTATCATATTTCTTTGCTGTATCTTTTTATACTGTAATTCTATCTCATACTGCAGCAGCTTACTTTAATCTTCTGCCTGGTGCAGCATTTTATTCTCAGTACTTTCTACCTTTGCCCAGAATTTCATTTAGTGCCCTTTTCTTTTTTGGTTGTGGTTTTTTGTTTTTTTGTTTTTTTGGGGTTTTTTTTGTTTTCTTTCTTCCTCTCTATTTCCTTTGGAGATTTGCAATGTTTGGCAGGTTTTAGCCTGCACGATGGGACAATCCTTGTTTGACTTGTAGTCCTGGGTTCTAGATGAAAATGTGATTGAGGACTTGAGGTTTCATATATGTGTTACATATAATGTGTTACAGAATGCATTTCTAGGACTCTGTAAACTGCAGTTGGCTTTAGAGGAACCCTTTAGACCTGGAGGCAAGATCAATGAAATAGAAGCCTTATGCATGAGCAGTTCCCTACAGGTAGTTCATTCTAAGAGTTAGGACCTTGCTCAGTAGATATTTTCATGTATCTTCATTACTTGATAATATTTAAAATTTTAACAGCTGCACTGGCATTTAAAGTGAAGACAGATCAAATGAGGATTTTAATACATCTCTTAAAACCCAGTCCTGTGGATTCTTACCTACACTGGGTTGTGTTGTTGCAGAGATCTTGGAAACACAGACGACAGTGCAGGATCATGCAACGATCAGATCTACATACACTTAACAATTGATGATAATACTGTTTATGTCTTTGGATCCACCTTTAATAGTATATGAATGTGAGAAAAAAAAGAAACATTTTTAGCATTTCCTGTGGCACAGGTTTTGTGTTGTATTCAGTCACAAATTTTCTGCCTAAAGAATCAAATTAAAGCAGTTCTGTATAAAAGTTCATCTTACTGCACTTGAATTATTAGAATAGGACTTGGTGCACCTTGCCATACCAGTTATTTGAGAACTGCCCTAAACACAATCTTCTTAAAGTGTAACTGTAACATTCTCTTTCTAAATTTCTAATTTTCTAACTTTCCTGTACCATGTTTTTTCCTTAGCTGGAAAAGATAAAAATATCCATGTCTGTCCTCAAATATATTGGCTAATAATAATAGATCAGTTTTATAAATAAAGCCTGTATATTCAGCTGTGTGTCTCCAAATTCAAGTTAAATTGATCACACAGTAGGGATTTATTTCAATGCAGAGATAAGTCTTAACATTCCTTTGTTATGATATCATGTAGCTGTGAGTGGCTAATAATTCATTTCCCTGAGATGTCAGTTTAGTCTGTAGGAATTTTGTTTCTGACTTTATTTCATCTTAAGGAATAAAGGGAATTGGTATAAATCAAATTACTTCTCATAATAGCAGTTTCAATCCATACCTCTGAGTAATTTGTAGAATATAACACCAATATAAAAGAATTGATGAAGGTTACAATTTTAGTGAGGAAAAAGAGAAGTTAATAATTTTAGAAAACCAAGCATAAATGCCATAGGTATTAGAATACAATGTGATTTAATTTGTCCTTTGTTTCACAAAACTGGTGTGGCATACAGTGATATTTTTCATGTAAAACTAAAATATGAAAAGTCAGTGTTTTTACAGAGAATAGTTTCTATTGTCTGGTAGATTGGCCTGTGTTCCAAGCAACCAAAACCAAGATTGGCTTTAAGTAAAATCATGTAGAAGTTAAAAGCTGCAGGCAGTTGATCAACAAAATAGAAATCAAAATAAATACAATTGAAATTAATTAGAAACTTGTAATATGTCTTTCTCATCAACTTCAGTTTGCTTTTGCAGGTAATAATGTTATTAAAATGTGACAGTATAACAGGCATACAACCACATTTATTTATGAAATCCTTGTATTTTACTACAGCTTAAAATATGTAGTATTTTGAGATTTTTTTACTGCCAGCATTACTGTTTTATCATGTTCTATAAGATAATTTCTGTCTATAAATACTTGTCAAAAGAAAAGTTATGTGACAAAATTTTTGCAGGACTAAAGATTAAGGTTTGTTTAAGAACATTGTAATCATGGAATCATATTTTATAATTACATAAACTATTCAGTAAAGACTAGAGCCCTTACTTTGCAAGAGAATGCCTTGGGCATGTGCTGCATCAGCTTTTTTGCTTCCTAGGAATGGGCACGCTCTGGGAGCCATTAAATGTCAGGTACATTTATCACATTCATTTTTCTTCCCTGAGCAGAGGCATCTTGCTGCCAACCACAGCATCATCCCAGTGAACAGCAGCAGCAAACACAGTGCACTCCTCACTTCAGTGGTGCATCCCGTGGAAAGTAAAGCTTGATTTCCTTTGGATTTTTGTCCTTTACCCCTTAAATTCCTTCCTGATTTGCCTGGTTTTCTTTTTCTGCCTACATCTATGTTCTCACTTCCAAGAGTCCTGTGTTGCAGCAATCCACTCCTGGAAGAGTTTCACCTCTCCAGTGCAGAGATGTTTCCCTGTTGGTTGCCTTGATGTGGTACCCCTGGATGTGTGGGCTGATGGATTGATGGAGGAATGTGACAAGTAACAATTGAATTCTGCTTGCCTGTCTCTTGTAGTGACAGTAGTTATGGTCTCACCTCCTTTCCAAGCTGTCAGTTTTTGGAGAATACATAAGAATGCAGTTTGTCTTTCCAATTTCTTTGGTCAACATAGACCAAAAATCATGGAGGGGAAAAATACACAAATAGATAAAAAAATACCCAACCACAAGCAACAAGAAACCTATTATTCTAATACAAAAAAGTAGAAATTTTTGCTTTTGCAAGTTTTTCTGCTTGTTCATTTGGAAATGCTTACCATTTCTAAGGATGCTCATTAGTAAATTAATCTAACCTGGAACATTAAGGATCAATAAATAATGGTTTTGAGGTGTAGGAAGTACCAGTTGGAAACAAGTATCAAGTGCCATAGGAATCATGGTCCTGATTTTAAAAAAAGAGCAAGAAAACCAAGAAAAGATGGGGCAGTGATGTATTGACCCAGCACAGCTGTGTGAAGAGTAAGGCTCTGGCTATGGTTTTGGCTGCTGACACAAAGACACTTAAAAGCAGAGGCAGTAAATTGTGGTTATATCAGTTATGTCAGTGGAAAGTTGTGTGGTGGAACAAGGAATAAATTAATGTTACCATAATTGCCTACTTGGTAGGGATCACTATAATACTAGGAAGCATAATGATGTCACCAAGAACACAAGAACAAAGTGACTGCCATTTGCTTTGAGAATGGATTATCTTTATCTGTCAGTTTTAACTAACCCAACTTGAAATTGCTTCATTACAAATTTTAAGTTTTTGTTCTGGTCTTTCATGAAGTTTTCACAGCATGAACTCGTCTCCAGCATCAACTGCAAAACTGATCAGCGGTATAATTTTAAAAGAAATTGCACAAGTAGTACGTATTGTTGTGTGCAATACAGTTGTATTTCAGTCAGCAGTGAGTCCTAATCAATACAGTTGTTCCTTTGGTACAGCAACACAGGCATTTGAGAGTTAGAAAGGTCCTCCTTTTTGGTTTCCTTTATACTTTGTTCTTGGTAGGAATAGCCAGCTGATTTTTCATTTTTTGTTATTGCACATCTCTATTTTGCTTTGGATAGCTTAAAGTAAAAATATTGCTGCTGTTTTGTATAGCAATCTTTGTAAGTTTTATGCTTCCTAATCTAAGGACCAGCTGTGTTTGTCCATGGTTATTATAGTGAGTACTAATAAAAATACATATTTTACTACTTTTCTTCCTTATTTCTAACTTCTGTTCCGCTTCTTTATCCAAAAAATACTGATGAATAATGCTTTGTATTGCTGTTGGAACATTCAGCCACTCATGACTGTAGGTTATATTCTTGTAATTCGGTTCTAATATTCAGATATCACTGTAACATATTGAGAGGAATGTGTTCATTTGTTCCTATAGCAAGATTATACACCTGAATAATTGAGTGTATGTGTGTGTCTTGTTTGGGTGAAAACCTGCAGAAACTAATTAAGAATGAGTTGAAGGAGTTCAATAATGAGTGTTGTCAGCTTTCTCTGCTTGTTTTATCAGAGGATTCCTGTGCAGTTGGGTCAGTTTCAAGGGAGCATGGGTCACTCTTGTTTTGTCTCTGGAATAAAGCTTGTTCTGAGCAGTTGCTTTCCCCAGCATCTTCTAGAGAAGAACATCCAAGTGGGCATGCTGGAGGAATCTCCATGATATTTTCCCTCAGTAAAGGAATTGAGACCCTTCTCATTAGGGAGAGGCAAGGAGAGAAAGTTTGGGATGTGCTGTCAGTCTGTCTTTCTGTGCCATTTGTGAAGAAAACAATTTCTGTCATTATCTCGTGTCAATTCAAGCCTGGAAAACAGAGGAATGACAGGGACCTGTATCTTTTTCCCTACTGAATGTCAGTGTCCTGCAGGCAAATGGTTTAGAGTACCATCAATATCAAAAGGCTGTATTAAACTGTTAACTGGGAGAGGACTGATGGGTGACAAGACTGAAACAAGTTCTGTGTTTGTTTAGAGGCACAGAGACCTAATTGCTACTAAAAATTCTGAAAAGTTGCTGGAAATGTGGGTATTTGATAAGGGTGCTTTTGTACAGCTAGTATTAAATCCTGCTGAGTGTGTTGGACAGCTCTTGACAAGAATGAAGGCTCTAGAAATATATGAGTTGGTGTTCTGTTTCTGGGGAAGAGTTAAGAATTTAAGAGAGAAGGACATCACAAGTCGATAACCAGTAAAATACTATTCAAATGGTTGAAACAAAATCTGAAACTGTGAAATTTGAAAGAAAGTTAAAATTTGGGTGGAAAATGGTTCTTTTCCATCCAGGTAAATTACTGCTGTAGGATTTGCTTTTTTGCCCTAAGATTTGTTGGGTTTTTAAAGATGTCCTTTAAAAATGTGCTTTCTGGACTAGTTCTGTTTTGTTTTGAATAGATATGAGGCTGACATTCAGAAACAGTGCTTTGTGTTCCATTCCTGGCACAGTAGACTTGAAGAAGCCATTTAATGTGTACTTTAGTTGTTTAATGTATAACATAGAGATGCAATTTAATTATTTACTTACCTTTGAAATACTCTAAGATGTCTGAAGCATGAATATTAAATATGCGTAGTGAAAGTACAGTAAATGACAGTCTGTGTAAAGAGATTAAGCTAGAGTAGAAAGCAGTTTAATAAAGAGTTGCAGAAAAAGCTGTAAATAGATTTCCTTGGTCAGTGTTGAAGCATTATGTAGGTAAAATCCCACCATATGCTGCTTCCTTCAGGCAAAGGTGCTTTTACAAGCCCTGACAGGAGTTGATGTATGTATGCTCTTATTGATTATACCCTTGAACTCTTCTGTTTCTGAAGGGAGATCAAAGAAGGCCCATTCTGCATCAGTCTCATGTGCTTTCTCATTGCTGTCCTCTGCTCCACACGTCCAGCACTGCATCCCAGACTCTTCCAGAGTGCAGTTAGAGATTTTTTTAAAAAAATCTTAGTTACACATCAGAATAATTTGCAATAAACTCTGCAGTGTCAAAATTACTTGGCAAAGACTTCAGACCAAGCTTAGGAGCTGGGAGCATTTTGTGTTACATCTGAACTCAAACAAAGCCCAAACAAAAAACCACACATCTTTGAAATGACAGGATTGTGTTTGATTTGATATACAGGTTTCTCCAGGGAGCAAATCTCTTTAACTTCAGCTCCATGGATGACTTGGAAATTTTAAGTGCAATTAATGTTTCCCTTTTCCTACATAATTTGTGGTCTTACAAGATGTTTAATATCTGATACCGTCTCATCTTAGTATACAGTGAGGGAATTTTTTTTTTAATAGCTGTTAGTAGACCAAAATCCAGAGTAATCAATGACCTGGCTATGGGAGAGCAGGTTGTAATCTGTACTTTGCTGGAGTGCCAGCAGATGGCAATGAAACAAAGACTTGCTCAATTCCTCCCAGTGACTAATAAGCAGTTTTGTGTCACAGCTCCTGAAAATACAAAATAACAGGGTTTTTTCCATCTATATTTTAGCTGTGTTTTATTATGAGACCTGTATACACCCTCACGTAAAACAGTTCCTACCTGCACAAGAGCTAATGAGTATTTCTAAATTATGGTACACACTTTTAGTGTCAGAGCCCCCCCAGAATTGATGAGACTGTACATTTTAACATACTGTGAACTATATAACTGGAGAAGTGAAGTTAGTTTTAGGAGTGGAAATTGATGGCTACCAGCTGCACAGCATTTTAGAAATCAAGAGGATAAATCACTTCTTTTTAATTAGGCATCCAGGTACATATATTTCCAAGGTATTGAGTGATGTAAGGCAAGTGTAGCTGCCAACGTAATTTCAAGAGACTTTGTATATTGATTTTGAGTTGTTTTTTTTGATTGGTGTGAATGTTACCAACACCCACTTTATTTCCCCAACTAATCTGATTTAGCTACCTAGAAGTTTAAATCTTCATTTTGTGCTATCGGTTGCTCACATCACTCATTCAACTAAGGCTTAGAGTACAGGATGTTCCTCTCTTCAAGGGAGAGGAAACCTGCAGAAACCATGGAGGGACTCTGTGACTTACAGACTCATACTGTAAAAATGAAATTATTTATTTAAAAATGCTGAAAGATGTGGCCCCTTTCATAGGTCAGTGCCAAGTCATTTAGTATAAAAAGAGTTAACATAAGAAATATGCAGTTGTTTGGCCAGATTGATTCCATAATCATATAGTTTTTTCTGAAGGCTGCTGTTAGGTCCTGACATTGAGAAACTAAAATTTGTGATGTGACTCTGAGTACTCTGATTTGGAAATATAAATGCTTTTAGAATGGAAAAAATAGAGGGGAGAAGCATTTTGAAAGTAGATCTCAGCAAACTGGATCAGAATGGATTAATGGACATGGGTCTCATTAAGGCAATAGCTATGCTGTTCTCAAGTTTAGTCTCAGGCAAGAGAGGAGGCTGCTGTGTCCCTAATCACTATTAGAACAAGATTAATGGAAATTAATTGTGTAAGAACTAATTGCATATGGCATGACTTCCAGAAATCTGGCTCTGTTCTGTGATAATTACTTCATGGAGCAGTCCAAAATAGTGCAGCACTTAAATCACTGCAAAAGAAAACTGAATCAGCAGGAATTCCTGCTGATCAGTGTCAATCTGTAAGAAGTAGCTTTCCTTTTTTAAGTATCAGTACGCTAATCAAGGTTTTTCAGCAGAGATTCTGAAGCTGTTTCTGTGCATGCTGAGTGATTCAAGTGTTCATCTGAAAGATTCCTGGCAATTAACATGATCTAAGAACTTGCAAGAGTGTTTCAATCCTGGGGTTGTGGAAACAGAATTACATTCACTGGAGTGAAAGTTTTCCTGCAAAGAAAAGTGCTTTGGGTTTTGTATGTTGACATAACAAGTTAGTATTTAGCACTGAGGAAAGTGTAACCAGTCAGTGGAAGGGACCTGTCTGAGTTTACTCAAGAGAGTATTTGGTTTTGGCAAAGGATGTGGGATAATTTTCTTGGTAATTTCTGACATCTTTCAGAGAAGATGATGGAACTGTAGCTGGATGGTGTAGAGGTGGTTGCTCTTTGAGTGCCGTGTTGAAGGATGGAGCTGGTTTTGCAGCAGATTAATGAGCTACTTTCTCTTTTGTTAGACTTTTTCAGTTTTGGAGGATTTTAAAACAACTGCAGGAGGTAGTTTGGAGCTGGAAAGATAGAGAGCAGAATTGTTAGCCACTTTTTAAAATAGTCCTGGAAATGATTCATTCACATGATCTCTTGCATAATGCAGCAGGAGCATTATGGTAGCATTTGAGACTAAGAGGCCAGAATTGACAGAGGCTTCAAGAAGGGGCTCAGTGTGTGTATGTTATGCAGCTTGCTGCTTTTTCAGAGAAATGCTTGGCTTTATTGCAGTCATATAGGGCCAGAGAGCCTGTACAAACCTGTGGAAGTAGTTGTTTGAAACTGAAAAGAACATTTGCAGACATACAGCTCACTAAAAGGTCCTGTTGAGGCTGAAAGGGATGTGCAGTGGTTTGGGGAGAAGGCAGTTCTGCAGCAAGTACCAGAATATGAAGTATGCAAACTATGTATTTCAGGACTAGTATTTTCAATTTTTTTTTTTCCCAGGCAATGAAGGATCCCAAAATCCCCATTTTTGTGTATTTCAGTACTTCTGATACTCACTTGATAGCACTGCAGCTTATTCTTGGGCTTCAGAATATATTAATTCGTAAAAACTGAATATGGAAGCTAAAGTAAATAGCTCCAAGTTAATCTGTATCTTAGTAGGAGTACAAAAAAGTGCTGGGAAATCTTTTAGTCTGAAGAGTTGGTTCAAAAGCCCCTTTTCTCCAGTTATGATGCTAGTCTGTAGCCATGGATCAGTGTCATGTGACATTTTTTGAATGATCCTGACATTCTTGTATTTCTACTTAATTCCATGAAGACCACTTCAGTGAGGTCATGTGAACATTTTAATGAGGGAAGTAACTGAGGTTGAATATTCTTGGGTTTGTGTTATTTTTCCCCAAATGCAAATTCATCTCTTTCCATTCAGACTAAATTATTTAAGGCTACCTCATTAAGATGATTTCTTTCTTCCCTTTACATATGTGAATCATCATTAAATTATTGCTTCATTTAAATCTCCAACATTTGGTTGCTTTTTACTTCTATGTATTTACATGTTTTAAATGAAATTATTACTTTTTTCCAATTTCATTTAAAAAAATAATTTGCTTAAATACAGTTTGAAAAAATGAAGTAAAATGGCTCAAGAAAAAAATGTTAAATACCTGCCTTTTTCTTAGATGCAGATTTGTGCATGCTGCTGAGCCTCTGCTGCTGTGGCTCCGTTAACACAAGTTTGGGCACCTGCTGATGGAAACAGGCTTTTTGTTGCCCAGGGTAAATCCTCTCCCCAGGTATCCTTAAGCTCTTCTGTGTTGTTCCAGCTGCATCTACATCAGGGTGTTGGCATCCTGCCTGTTTGGTTTCCCTGGAGCCTCCAGGGCTCAGGTGCTGCCAGCCCCTGTGCTCACACGTGCTGTGTGTAGGGTCTGAGTAAAGATCTTCATCCACAGCCGATGGCTCCTGTAAGCCTGGAACAACCTGAGCTGTGCTGTTGTCTCAGGCCAGTTCTGATGTGCTGTCACCACTTCTGGAAGCTCTTGCTGGAGTTAGTTTTTCACCTGCTGAGGAGTAGCCACATTAATTATCTCGCTTCATGCAGAGTTATTTTGATTAAAAGAAACTAGAGTACTTTCACAGCAGCGAAAATATTCAGTACTGTTCAATATTAATGGCCTATTAAACAAGCATTTTAGGTCTTGGTTCCATGTAAACCTGAATATGTGCAGACAAATGTACATAGTAATAAATTCATAACAAAATCTTGTCCTATTGTTTTTGAACAAGCTCAGTATTTTAGTTTCAAACTTCAGAAAGTGTAGGTATATTTTATGTTTGTAAATGTTACATTTGAGTGGAAAGAAAATTACTTTTTCTCATGGAGAGACAGCAGTTTAATGTCCAGGAAGAAATTTAAATATTTGAAGGTACAAAGCCTGTATTTTGCCTTAAGACTGTTTACTTCCATCCACTTAAAGACTTACCCAATTATTAGTGCAGTGAATTGAACAACTTGAATTACCTCAGTAACCTCTGCATCTTTTCTGTAGTACACATGAAATTCATTGTGCCAGGCTTGTCTTTGTTTTAGCAATAAGGGAACAGAAAGAAAATTTACTGAAATACAGCAGCAGTGAACAGCTCTTACCTGATTTTAGTATGTGTATTTTGTGCTGAACTAAATTACAGTTGTAATATTAAATGTCAGAAAACACTGTCATGAAAAAAGTTAATACATAATAATTTGCAACAACGGGGGCCGTGGGTAGCTGCAGGATTTTAGAAACTGAAGTGGGCTACTGTAACTTTAAAGCTAATAAATGGTAATCAATGTAGTTTACTGTTTTTAAAGGCTGTGTTAAAATGCCATATGACTTCCTGAGTCTGAGTTAGTTTTATGAAAAACAGTTTGAAAAGCACACGTTCCTGGGTACAGGCGTGACAGTCCCATCAGTGAGGCTCCAGTGTGTCTGTTCAATAGACACTCCAAACTGTGTGAGGGAACACTGACATTTTCATTCAGCTTCTTTATTCTTAGGGGAATCTGGTTTGAAGCTATTTTGCAGATTACTTATTCCTGTGTTTGTTGTTACATTTCAAAAATTACTCTCATGTTCTGCTCTAAGGTGGAGCTTCTACAGAATGTTGTGTTTCTAAACCATTCCTGTCCAGCGTTTGGATGGTTGAGGGAAATGTTAAAATTCTGTGGTAGTCACTTGTATTGGGGTAGAAGGAAGCTGATGTTGAAGTGGAAGAGAAATCAGTTCATTTTTTTGTGATATTTTTAACTTTGTAAGCAAAGCCTGTTGGTTACAGTGATTAAGAATATGAATATAGGTTGTCCCTGATGCCATATTGTTTCAGCTGCTGTAGAATTTACATTTAAAGGAAACCATTGGAGAGTTAAATATATTTTCCCTTATGGGTTTATATAAATTTGTATAGTCTTAAAATAAATTTAATATATTTTTACTCTAATTCAGTAAAAATGTTTATGAAATGGTTCAGAAAAGCTCTGAAATCTGGTAGGTTCTGGTAGATAACCATGGTTAGTGTTTAGGTGGGGGGTGTCACTTTTAAAGGCAAATGCAGTGAGATGTTTTCCTTTGTCTCTGTAGTTATCAGAGACTGTTACAGACGATTGCTGTACTCGAGGCTCAACGTACTCAAGCAGTTCAAGACCTTGAAAGTTTAGGCAGACACCAGAGAGAAGCACTGAAAGATCCTATTGGATTTGTGGAAAGACTCCAGAAGAAGGTATTTCTGTGGACTTTTCCTAAGTCTTACTTGGAATTTTTTTTTAATAACTAGTAATTCTGCATCTATAGAAAATGAAGAATAGATATATATACACTGGCATAAAAATTATGAGCTTAAAATCTTTTCACTGCTGAGCAAAACTAGCTCTTTGCTTTCTTACTAAATCTGTAAGACATAGGTCTTCAACGATTTTATCAGATATGCTTCCTTTTCCTTTTTTTTCATATGTAGAAATGTAATTGTTAAATTTCTAATTATAGTGTAGGTATTTTAAGACAACTTGAAGTCTACAGGTGACTGGAAGTATCAAATAAAAAAATTCTAATCTTTCTCATTTGAGAAATGAAATGTTGAGCTTTGAGTGAATTTTGTCAGGTATGTTAAAAGAGCAGGAAATGTAGTCTATATTCCAAACCCAAAGTGAACACTGGAAAACATACCTGAGTTATAGATAACAGAACAGAATATTGTCCGATAGAGAAGAATCCCTTTCTATAAGGAAGCATTTTCTTTTCAAGCTTTAAAAAACCCTGTAGTAACAGGAGTACTGAAAAAATGTTTTCAGCTTGAATCCTGTATCGCTGCAGCCTCTGCCACTGGCAAACACAGTTACCTTCTAGTGTGATAGAACATGTATTCCAGTGAAGAATGAAGTGATAGTTCTCTTTTCCTAGGTTTGTAGACACCTAGGTCACATGTAAGCCCCTTGGTTTCAGTGATTGTCTTTCTTTTAAGTTTTGAGATGTTTTAATAGCATGCCTGATGTAAGAGTGTTGCATTTGATAGCCATTTTATGGGGAAATACTAATGACAATTTCAAGTACTCTGGTGTATTTCTGTCCAAAAGGACCAACTGAGTGATAGTCTTGCAGTTGACCTTTAAATAAAGAGGTGAGCTTTGTAACAGTTTTTAGGCAGAAGACAGCAAAATCAGTGAAAAATAGGCATAGATTTCTCTAATGGGAGGAGTTGAGGTATCAGGTGATTAAACTCTGAATCTTTTGAGTTCTTGAGTTAAGAAAGGTACACATCCTGAGCTAATGGTATGTTTAATAAAGGAGAGTCAGAAACATATTACTGAAGTGTCAAACACCTGATTTCAGCTGTGAAATGCACATTTTAAGGTTTTATGCTCAATAAGCCATCATTGACCGTGCCGCTGCATATTTTATATGCACTGTTGTGTATAATTCTTGAAAGATCTCACCTTCTCTTTAAAAACACTGTGCTGCATGGCACTTCAGAAATTCTGGTTTTTATTCTTCTGTCAAATAAAAAAGCAGCATTAGGTTTTGGAGCATTTCAGTATTTGTAGGTTTTGGTTTGGATATAAAGGGATTGCATTGAATATTGCTTTTTACTTTTCATTCTGATTTTTTTCAGGTTGATATGGGTCTTCCATTTCCTCAGAGAGTTGTTCAGCTCCCTGAGATTGCCTGGGACCAATACACCACTAGCCTTGGAAACTTTGAGAGAGAATTCAAGAACCGAAAACGTAACAGTAGGAGAGTGAAGCTGATTTTTGACAAAGGTAAAAGAAAGTGGGTGTACGTTACAAGAAAGAAATGACCAGTGTGGAAGTTCAATAATTATTCATTTGTGTTGCTTACAGTAGGTATCCCTGCAAGACCAAAAAGTCCTTTGGATCCCAAGAAGGATGGAGAGTCTATTTCCTACTCTGTCTTGCCTTTAAGTGATGGTCCAGAAGGTTCCACAAACAGTCGTCCACAGGTAGTTGTTCAAAAGGAAGGGAAAAAAATTACAAAATGGTAATTTTGAAATATTTTTCCCTCTTTTAAGTATGGAATGTGACTATCTTAACTGTTACTTCAAATGTTGGTGTTGGTGATGACATGCCATTCCTGTACTCAAATCCCAGAACTAAACTTCAGTTTTGGCAAATTTTGTTTTGAAGGCTCATGCTTTGGTTTGGTTTTGGTTTAACTTAAGTAGGAAGAGGGTTCAAATCAATTATCCCAGCTATAATTTTTTCTAAACACATATTCCATTTTATGTCCTGTCTTTGAGCAGATGATAAGAGGGCGACTTTGTGATGAGACCAAACCTGAAACTTTTAACCAGCTGTGGACTGTAGAGGAACAGGTAACAGGAAACTCTTCAGTTTTGTACCCGTGGCAACATACATGAGCATAAAAGCAAATCCCATAATAATGTTTATAGCACTTGGGAGATCAGTCATGTGTATTTAGATATTTGACAACTCATACCTGTACTAGGAAAAATGTATTTATTCCTTGTTGCTGTTGCTTTAGAAAAAGCTCGAGCAATTGCTTTTGAAGTATCCACCAGAGGAGGTGGAGTCCCGACGGTGGCAGAAGATAGCAGATGAACTGGGAAACAGAACAGCAAAGCAGGTAACATGTAAAACACTTGGAGAAGTAATCCCTTGTCTTCACTTTTTTTTTTAAATATCAGTAAAGAAAATTCAGTGTATTTTCAGTAATCATTTCATCTTAAGAATGTAACAGCAGGGCCTGCATTTCACCAGTAGCAATGTGACTCTTACACTGGATCTCAAATACAGAATGTTAAATGTGCCCAAAGCCCATGGCAAAGTTGTCAAACCTGATTGTTCATTAGATCTTGACAGCATGAATTTAATTGTGTACAGCAAGTGTAGTGACACCAACTGTACTCAGATTGAGTTACACTGTAGTGCTAAATTTCCTCAGTACTGCAGGGAGGGCAGACTTGTAAATATCAC
The DNA here is from genome assembly GCA_013401135.1 of Cettia cetti. Lineage (NCBI taxonomy): Eukaryota > Metazoa > Chordata > Aves > Passeriformes > Sylviidae > Cettia > Cettia cetti. The sequence goes on along the minus strand of VZUI01030667.1, from coordinate 95,539 downwards.
AGACTGAAGAAAGATACAGATGAGGAGACACCAAGTACTTCTGCATCTGACTTGTCGGAATTTTTCCCCTAAAATGACAGAATTTCTTCATTTTGACCAGAAGTTAAAAATGCTCAAGTTCTGTGTTTACAGTATTTTAATTTCTTTTATTTCATTTGTGCAGTTTCAGATAAAAATATAATTAAGTACTTCAGCATACTGGATTACCTCATTTCTGCTCGTATTTATATTTCTCCACATCTCAAAAAATAGACATGCTTACTTATTTCATAAATGGAGACCTACTTTCTGTGTGCTAACTATGGATAATGTATCTGTTAAGAATGAGTTTAGCTACAGCAGGAAGCAAACTACTAAAGTTTTTTCTATGACACTTTTTGCAGAATCTTCTGTGTATGTTTAAGGAAGGGTAATTTTTTTTCTCTGAAAGCCATCAAAGCATCTGGAAATAGTACAAATGCAGCCCTGCAAGAGAAGTACCCATTAGAGTAGTTGTCACAAAGTAGAATCCAGAGGATTTCTTTTCCTGATACTCTGAACCAATATAGCAATCCTTGCAAAACTTCAGAGGGAAGACCAGTTACATTTCATTTTGACATTGAGTTGTTGCATGTTGGTTTTTTCTAGGTTGCCAGTAGAGTGCAGAAATATTTTATTAAACTGACTAAAGCTGGTATTCCAGTTCCAGGAAGAACACCAAACTTATATTTATATTCCAAAAAGGTGAGACAATGTTACAGAATCCTGTGTTTCTGTTTGCATTTATGTGCAAGTTGAGTTGGAATCATTAATACTTTTAATAGATTAATAAAGTTACTTAATGAAGTAATTTTTTTCTTTTGTCAGTAGCACTATGGAGTGAATTGGATGTTAATTCTGGTTTCACCTTGACAGCTCTTGGGGATGTGAAGTGTTCAGATTGCAGGCTGAACTGGCAGGGTAGAATGATGCTCTTGGGGTACTTCTTCCCTATTTCTAAGTCTACTATAACTGATCAGGAAATGGTAATGAAAACTCAGTTGGAAGAAGATAAGGAGCCCTATAATTCATATTGTACAATAATCTTTAATTAATAAAACCATAGAAAATTATGTATACCTGAGCATTCTGAATTAGCTCAAGCATAGGCTTAAGACTGAAATGTCCATTAAAATACAGTGCTTTCCTGATCTTGGAATGGATGAGAAAAAAATATGGTCCCAAAAAAGCTTAATTTGCAAAACAAAGTCTAAATTTCTGTGCAGATCAGTCACATATTTTGATTTAAATAATCTTTAAGGTACTCTTGGGTACTGATAAGTTCTGTAGACAGTGAAATAGGACAGTCTCAGGTTTCATGGGAGTTTTATTTGTTGGGTTTGGGGGTTTTTTTGTTTCTTCAATATTTATAAACTTCATCAAACCCCCTTAGAGTGGCATTTTGTGGAGTAACATTACTGGTTTGCATCCAGGTGTCCATGATGTTTTCTGATAAATAATAGAGTAAACTTTCCATTGATTCTACCAAAAGGCAGACTTGCAGATTTCTTTGAAAGGTTGGAAACAAAAAGTTGCTGTCCGTGGGTTGATACAAAGATCTACCACAGTTGGTGTGTAATGATTTAAAGTGTTACACCCCTTTAGTTGTCTCCTCTTATTCTCTGAAGTTGCAGCAAACAATGAGTGCTTGTATTGCAGCCTTTCCAGTTTGCCATCCATCATGGTAATACCATTTTACTTTCACCAGGGTTTTCATCTACTGTCGTGCTCTATTACCAGAGACAGGGAAGGTGCAGACATGACTGTCTGCCACCTTGTGCATTGGAAAAGTGCTTTCTGGCAGGAGAACCAAAAAACCAGCTGGAAACAGTGATACCTTAAATGCTGGGGAGATTCATCTGTCAGAATTCAAAATTACTTACACAGCTGGGGCTAATTTCTGTAGTATAATAGTACTGCGTGCCTGGTCTCAACAGGCATTGAAATCTTTCAGTTCTTTATGAACTACCACTCACAATTACCTTGGTCACACCTTTTGTTCTTTTCTTGTTCTTTTAATTTTGTTTGGAAAGACCCATCATTACAGAATGTGTGTAATGTCAAGCAGCAGATCACTGTATTTGATACACAGTGGGAGGAGTACCTCATCAGTTGATGTGGGATATTTTAACTGTATTTCTCACTAATTTGAGCAGTGGTCACGCCGTGGACAGATCCAGTATAATCAAGAGTGAAACACATTTTCTATAAAATTCTTAACAATCTCATATTGCAAGAGTTATGGTCCCATCATACAGATTTGTCTTAGGCTTCTATCTAGAACATATCCAGTACTTAGGTCAATTTTTGCAGTGTGATTCACATCCTTATTGCCAGGTCATAAGAGTAAGGTCGTTCTGCCCTGGTTTGTATTAAGCAGCATCCCTGTGTTATATTTGTAACCTGTGTAAGAAATACAGCAGATGAAAAAGTGAAACAAATAGTGTATGTGGAGAAATTGACCTCTCAGCCTGCTAATAGAGCTGTCTGCTTAGAGCACAGATTGACAGCACCATACCAGCTTAGTTACTCCCAGTCTGCAGTGGGATTAAAATGTGGCAGAAAGGAAATGCAGGGGCCACTGGAAGCCTGGGTCATGCCTGTCCTGCTGTTGGTACAGTCACTGTTACTGCAGTGTGTCTGCTTGATTGCCTGTAATAGAAGGGTGGAGACTGGATGCTAATACTGAAAGCACATACCTATGGGAAAATAAGAAACATGGGTATATTTAATGTAAAGATTTGTGTCAAAGGGGATGCTTCACAAGAAAATACTTGCATTTCTCCACAGGGATCGTTCAGGATGCTTCTTTAAAATGTTTACTGGAGAGGTTAGAAGCCTGTTCAGTTTTTGAACATCTTGTTGAAGTTACTTGTATATCTTCTCATATGACATATGTCTCTTCTAACTCATGATACAGGAAATTAAACAGGATGTATGAGTTTCTTTTCCTGTATAACCATTACCTACTGCTGGTGAAAATAAAACTGGATCAGAGATTTAGGACTCTAGTATTCAGTTCTTCAATTATGGCTTATCATTTTCAATTTAATCCTTATATAATATCATTAGTGCATCTGCTTTTAAGCTTAATCTAGAGATATATTTCCCACAGGGAAAATGATCTTTAACTGTCTGCTTTTAAGTAGTATTTTAGTTCATTCTTCACCAAGGGAAGTCAAATCCTCAGTTCAATTTGTAGGTCACAGCACTGTTATGCATGGCTGTGCTGCTGTATAAGCATAGGCAGTTTTCCTTTCCTGACTCCAGATGTAGTATTGAATGCAGATCTGTTTTCTGTTAACAGAAAATGTAAATCACTGTGTCAGCTCAGGCTGAAATACCATCTATACTTGGGTGTATTTTAGAGAGGTTTGAAATCTCAAGGGAAACAATAAAAGCACCAAAACACAGGTAGCTGGTGATTATAAGGCAGAAAGTGGAAAAATTCAACACAGTAGGTATAGTACATTAGTCTTAGAAGAAATTCTTTTCCTTTTTGCACCATAATAGCTCTGCAGATCAGAGGTACCACCTTCCAGTTCTTACTACAGACTTCATCTCTTCCATTGAGACCAGACAGAGCTAATCTCAATTCCTCCTGGTACTTCTGTCTGCATAGATGCATTCCATCTAAATCATTTGTGTCATCTGTGCCTTTACTTTTTAAACTGTGCGTACCTGTAAGAGAATGCTGCATCCTTCTTAAGATATTGATTCCCTCTCTACAGAGAAAGGGTTGTACTATAATATTACAGATTGGTAACTGATATAGGAAGCTTTTGGGATAAAAGCTCTTGCTAAAAAAGGAGAAAGTGCTAACTATTGCAAGTATTCCTTTTGCTTCAGCTGTATGAACAGCTAGGCACTTGTAAAACAATCCTCTCTTTTATGATTGTTAGAGAAAACACTTTTCATGCTTACACTTTTGACTCACACTGTAGGGTTTTTTTAAGTCAAGGAATGTAAGTTTTGACAGTAAATGTCAAAATGCTGGTCTGGAAAGTAGCTAAGTAAGGAGTTGAGTCAGTTTCATTCACCTCAAATTCTTCTTTTTGATGCTTAATATTCTCCCTCCAGGGAGTAAGTGATGGGGGTTGAGTGCCTTTAAGTAACCTCTTTTAAAACTGGCATGCATTCTACACCTTCAGACAGCATTAACATTGAAAGTTTCTAGATGTGCAGTAATGGAGTAATTTATTTCAGCTGTTTTTTAGGTTCCTTTTTCATGCAGTGGCAATGAAAACCTTTAGAGAGCAGTTCTTTCTATCTCTTAGGATCCTCTTTTTATTACAATGAATTGCTTTATCTCTCCTGCACCAGGACAATAGGTCAAGACTTTTTTCTAAAGCACAAATGTAAGAAGTTGATAAGTGTCAAGCGTGAACATTTTGGCTCATGCATCTGTGCAAAATTACTTCCTTGCTTTGTCTCACACACTGCTGGAAGTTTTTTAATATTTTTGCTCTCTGGTCCTCTGTCTTCAAAATTGCAACAGCCTTACTTTCTGTTTTACTCTTGCCTCACCTGTTCAGATGGTCGGGGGTTTATGGTAAGGGCTCTTTCTTGCTGCATTTTTACCAAACTATTGCACTGTTCATTGGATTTCACCTGTTATGGGGGAGAAGAACACCAGCAGTGGGAGGCCATGATACAGAGATACAAACATAATTGGAAACATCATAGATTAATTAGTGCAAAAGAACAAATTCCAGCCAAAGTTTTATCAATGAGGATTATTTAAATAATAGCCAAGGAATGTTTTTAAAAATATACCATTTTTTCACTGTAGTCATCAAGTAGACGGCAACATCCTTTAAATAAACATCTTTTCAAACCTTCAACTTTCATGACATCTCATGAACCTCCAGTTTATATGGATGAAGATGATGACAGATGCAGTTTTCACAGCCATATGGATACTGCAGCAGAAGAGGAAGTATCGGTATGTCATTTAAATTAGTCAGAGAATGTCTTGCTTGCTGTCACTTTGACCTTGTTTAGTGTTTAGAGGATTAGGCATCTTCACCAGTAGATACCATCAAGTAAGTATTAAATTGTAATAAGATTTATGAGCCATTTTGAATTATGAATACATCTTTAATAGAACAGCCTCCAACAGCAAAGAATTTAGACCAAATCAGGAAGGAAGTCTGTAAGTCATAAACAGTTTTGTCCTGAAATATCTCAAAGAAGTTTTAGTTGCATATTTTTAGTAAGAGATCTGGCATGAGAGAGGTTTGAAAATCATGTAGATGATATAGTTGGAATTCTGGTTAAAGATGTGTTTTAGAAAGGTTACATAGAGCCCTGGTGAAATTCAAATGCTATTGGCATCATTGGGTTTTTTTATCTTATACTGGCTGAATTAATTATGAATTTTGTAAAATCCACTTCAAAGTGTGAACTGACAGAGTGAATTGTCAATCAACAAGCATATTTATGTATTCTTGGAGACAAATTCTAGTAGACATCCTAACCCAGTGAATTGCTACATCATGGAGTGTGCTACTTTCCTAATTTATCACATGCAATAATACAACAAGAATTCAAACATATGTTGTTCCCATTTCCATACAGAATTGTAGAGGGACTATATCCTGCTTGGGAGCTGGGCACATTTCACAGCTGGTGTGAATCGCTGTGGTTTTCCTGTTTTCCTTAGACTGAAGAACCTGACTAGTTAATTCTATTTTTTTTTTTTTTTGTGAGCCTAGTGACATCTTGTGTGTGAAATCCTTGTTGCATAACACAAGTATTGAGGGCACCCACTATAAGTCCATTCATTTTCTTCACTGACTTTTTTATCTGCACTGCATAGTCTTCCTTACTTATTACATTTACTTCCCTATTTCCCAGTTTTAAATCCCATCTTTACTCATGTCCTGTTTTCTCTCTGTGATGGTCTTTCAGCTCATCCAAAGACATTCCTGATAACTTTGCATATTCCAATAAGAATCTTAAAAGGCCTGGAAAGCAAAATGCATCTTAGAAGAGATGCAGTGCAGCTGGTTTTGAGTTAACATGCTTTTGTTCTGTGTTGTTTTTAAATACATATTTTCTAATTGTTCTGAACAGTTTTCTGAAACATCTTGGTTTTGCCATGGTGCCCTAATTCATAATTAATGCGGGCACAATAAACCAAGTGGGATTTATTTTTGTAAAGATGGAAGTGCAGTTTCACATTTTTGCACTGATAATAGTGGTTTTGTGTCACACAAGCACACAGAGACCTTTTTTTTAAATTTGACATAATCCTTTCTTCCTTCACTACAGTAACATTTCCAGATAGATACAGTTCTGGCTCTCAGTTGGGTAGAAAGACACAGAGGAGCTCAGTTACCAAAAAAATCTCCACAATCCGTGCAAAATAATAGCAATTTGGAAGCAAAAAGGGATAGTAAACTATATTCAAAATGAATGTACAGGATCCTGTTCTAGTGTTAAAAGTCAGATCTCACAGTGACAGTCGCTGTCTTGGAGAAAAATACTTTGTGCCATTTAACAGAAGAAAAGCAGTGTAGTAGGAAAATCAGGTTTTCTTTGATTTCATAGTGGAATTACCACATGCTTTTCCTGTGTAAAGACAAAAATATTTGCCTCATTATTGCTAGTCATAACTATTCCTGAAAAATTATACTTTGGTATAAACGACTTATTTTCAAGTGAAGACCCACTATTCCTAACAGTTTATTTACTTTTCAGTTATGATTTCTTAATTTTGTCAGTAGTCTAATTATTCCAGAACACAGCTGTTTAGTATTCCAGAATGAATTGTTCAGACAGGGAGCTATTAAAGCATACTTTATTCAGTGTACAATTATTTTGTGATGGGCAATTTTTCTCAGAAAAACTTCTGAGGTTTGCATGGAAGGTGCATCCCTGTTTTATATTAAGGAGAATGTAGCTTTTCACTACACAACTGAATCATGTCATTTAACCATAACTTTTCTAATAGTTTGCAGTCTGATCCTTTATATAGGTTCATAATTGCAAATAAATAATTGATAAGGCCTTTCAGAAATGTAGTAAAGCCTCTTTCCCTCACTTGCTTTAATAAATGTACTAAATAATACAGAATCTTCCATCTTCACAGATTCATAATAAGAAATGGAAATTACACATTCAGGGTACATTAGAAGAATTTTAATCACTATCTTGTAGTTTTAGTTGTTTTCCCTACCTGAAGGTGCCTGTCAGTGCAGGATTTGAAAACTGCTCTACATCAGTAAAGACCTGTCATCTTTGAAAACAGTGACATCTACCAACTACAGCTGCTACAATAAAACCATTACCTTGAAATGAGCATCTGAACTAGAATTAGAGCTTCTGTCCTTTCATAACAAATCCTCAACCTTTGTTGAAGGAAACTGTGAGGAAAAAAACAGAACTCACATGTCTTTGAAAAAGAGAACCATTTTTAGTACCTCTCTGGCAAAGATGTCTGCACTGGCCCGTAGGGAGACAAACTGCTTCATAATTTATGAAAAAATAGCAGTCTGTTTTTATAAGCTGTTAAGAGACAGTAAAGGGATAAAGGGAGTTGGATAACTCTGAAAGCTGTGCTCTTTCAGTCAGGGCATGGTGCTTCTCATTGCATTTTATTCTTACCAGTAAAGGTGAGAAGTTAATACTGGGTATGGGTGTTATGGTTTTAAAAAATATTTTTCCAGTGTGTTAGAATATATTGCTATCATTTTCTTAAACACTACTAATCATACATAGTGATTTATGGAACAAATACGTGTCTTACCAATTACTGTATTCCTACAGTAAGAATATTTTTCTGGGTTTTTTTACCTTGAACAGGATGAAGAGAGTATTCCAGTAACATATCGAGAGTTACCCGAATACAAAGAACTGTTAGAGTTTAAAAAATTGAAGAAACAGAAACTGCAGCAGATGCATGCAGAAAGTGGGTTTGTGCAGCACGTGGGATTTAAGGTGAGTGCAAGAGATGTTCTTCTGTTGCTCAGTGGAATGTAGAAGTTTTCCAAGAGAATGTGGTTTGAATTTCCTGAAGAGATTTTGTTTAATATAGCAAGATTGGTTTCTTAGTTCTTGTTCACTGAGTCTGTTTTCCCTCATTTTCTTTAAGAAAAACAGCCCATGTAATTCACTCTTTCTGGTAGCTCAGCTTTCACTGAATGCTGATGTTATATGGACATTAATAAACATTCTCTTTTTCTCTCCACATTATGAAAATAAAGCTTGTATTAAAACCTTGTTAAATCATGACAGAATTCCATTTGACACTGCATTCTGTTTTGACAGTGATTCATTAATTGTAGTTTTCTGATTATGAATTCAGAGTAATTTTGCCTCCACCTAAGGCTGAAAAAGGGACAGATATTTTGGATAAGAGTAATAGATTAATAATTTTTTTTTTTTGGTTTGTAGCAACGTCACAGTCTCATCAAGTCATAACTGACAGAAGTTGAAGCAAGGACATAAAACAATGTTTATGTAAAATTAAGAAAATCAACATTAAGTTAAACTGATGTGTTGTCCCAATAACAGCCATTAATAGGCAACATGAAAGAAAGGGCATCCTCAAAATCTTATTTTCTGGTTTGCAAGGGATTTTGTGTCTAACTGGTTGCTGTAACTGTTGGAACAGGATTTTTACTGTTACGGAGATACATTTATTGTCTAATACCCATTTACATGAGAATGCAAGGATGGTTCAAGGTTTAATTCAAATTGACTGTAAAAATAGGACAGCCTCATCAGTTGATATTGACAGATTTAAATTATTGGACCACCAAGATGCTTCTTATTTTTGTTGGTTTCAGTTGGCATGGTATATTTGGTATTTCATTTTGTGGGGATTTTTTAAATTAGCATTTTCTTCCCCCCAAAATTTGAAACTTTATTCAGGCAAACCAGACTTGAAGAAACTGCTTTCTCTACATAAAAATATTCTAAGAAGTAAATTGGCATTACACAGTGTCAAGCATTTGAAGTTTGAAAGTTTCTTTGCATTTGACTTCGGTTGTATTATGCATTATAGTAAGCTGTGAAATCAGGTGATTATGGACTATTTTCCTTCAGGAAATTCAGCCTGTGGGCTGGATAGACCTCACCTGATAAGCAGCCATTGAGGGAGAGCAGTTTTGGTTCTGCACAGCCTTTGGCCTCATTTACTACACATTATTCAACCTGTGTTTTGAATATTGAGTTATTGAATCCCTTGTGGGCATTTTAAGCTTTCACTGCTATAATACCCGAGCAATTTGCAAATACTTCTTTCCTTCATTAAGAAATGAAAGGCATAGTATTACTTCTGTTTCACAGGGCAGAGGGGAGCTGGAGCACAAAAATTAAGGTCAAGGCTTTCCACTGTCTTGGTTCTCAAATTCAGTTAACTGGAGCCAATTTTTCAGTTCTAGCATTATTCTGAACTTGATATTTTCAAAGAACAGCTCTTGGTATGCTTAGTCCCTCCTCATTATCAGCCCCCACACTTGGAGAGCCATCTGTGGGCAGAAGGGATGCAGCTGTGGCAGGTCTGTGTGTAAGGTGTTGGTAACCTGAGTGCCTTGGTGGTGGCAGGAGCAGCTGCTGTGCCAGTGGGTTTCACAGGTGCTGAGACAGAGCTTCAGGTTCTGATAGATGGAGAGAGGATGAGCTGTGGGAGCACAGGCTTCTTTCCCTCATTTCGTTTTCCTTTTCAGTCCTGTCTCTGCTGCGCTCTTCATAGTTGAGATTTTTGAAAAGCTCTCCTTTCCCGCAAGTCCCATTTTCCTGGTTTCTTTTTTGATGAAATTTTTTTGCATTTCTGCCCCTCTTCTGTACTTGTACTAGATGAATTTTTCATCTAGTCTTTCATGGTTTTATTTTTAGCTTTTTTTCTCCTCATGCCACTCACTTGCACTTGGGATTAGCTCTTGTCTTGCTCAGTTTCTAGTTCCAGACCTCCATTTTCCTTCTCTGAACATGTTATTCCCCCTCCTTCCCAGCCACCTGGCTTTCAGTTCAGCCCACCCATGATGTGTTACTCCATTTCCTGAGTTGGAAGGTGCATCGCTGCGCCCTGATCTGCAGCCCCCTGAGCAGCTCTGCTGGCCTGGTCTCACGGCTTCCTTCTGCCATGGCCAGGCTGCTGTGAAACATCACGGCCTTGTGCTGTGTCACAGCACTTCTTAGAGCACAGAGGATAAGCAGTGTCTGCAGGCAGGGCTGGGCTGCTTTTCTCCAGCAGGATAATGCCAGGGTGGAGCATTTGGGGAATGGGAGGCAAAGCAAAAGCTTGATGGATCCTCTGGAGGACTCTCCTAGAGAAGGAGGAGTTCTGTATCCATGAACACATTGTGGTCTGTGGTGAGGAGAATTCAGCAGTGTGGGCTGGCAGTAGCACAGGGACGCAGAGATTTCACGTGGTGAACTGGTGGGCACTGTTAGCAATGGAAGTGCCTCCAGGTGCAGTTTTCTCAGTGCTCCTCCCTCTGCTCCACAGTGTGATAACTGCGGGATTGAGCCTATCCAGGGGGTTCGGTGGCACTGCCAAGACTGCCCTCAAGAAATGTCCTTGGATTTCTGTGATTCGTGTTCAGACTGGTGAGCAGCCTGTGCTTCTACTTGTGATTTGTCTTTAGATTGAATCTCTCTACTGCATAATTGCTCTGTAGGGTGGAAATGTTTGCTCCAGCACGGGACACATATCCTGTGTTGAGTAAAGTGAAAGATAATTTACCATCTCTTTGTGGGAGATACATTTTGCAAGCAGATTCTGGATGTATAATTTTATTTTTTTAATGCAGTAGACAGGTTTGGTACAATTAAATAGAAGGGGGAATTAGACTTTATGAATGAACTGCTAACCAATTTGGTATGAATCTGTTCATGTGATCACTGTTTCTGAAAGTTGAAGATAATGAAAGTATTTGACTTTTAAACTGTTATCTTTTTTCTTTCCCTTGCAGTCTGCATGAAACAGAGATTCATAAGGAAGATCACCAGTTAGAACCTATTTACAGAGCAGAGACATTTTTAGACAGAGACTACTGCATGTCCCAGGGCACCAGTTACAATTATCTTGACCCAAACTACTTTCCAGCAAATAGATGACATGGGAAGCAGATCTACCATCTTGGGTTTACTATCCTCTTTAAAAAATAACAATGGCACCATTGTTAATTCTGTGCACATTTTGGAAAGACTCTGCTTTCCCTGAAATGTCACTCACAGCATGACAGCTTCCTGGGTGTACTTGTCAAACTACAGCTTTGAGCTGTCATGGTTCTAGATCACTGAACAGCAGCTGAACATTCCTAGTGTGCAGAAGGTTTCACTGGGAGACTTTTCTTTCACCACATTAGTCACTTTTAGGTGGTGAATCTAAACAAAAAAGAAACACATACAAAAGGGTGAGCCAGAAATGAGAGCACACATTAAAGATAGAGTAAATTCCAAAGGCTTTGAAGAACTTGGTTATAATAAGATCCAGAGGAGATGAAGTATTTATATAAAAACAGTTTAGTAGCTTGCAGTTTTGTTGTGAAATAGTTTTCAGCACAGTAACTGACTTCTTTAGGCAAGGTTTTAACCAATGACAGTGTTTGCTTCTAGGCTGTACTCTAAAAATACTCACTGTCTCAGCGATGGTTGGCTACGGGCCTTTATTAAATCGGAGCTGCTTAATCATGTTGACCTTCAATTTTTTAATTTTTTTTTTTAAAACCACAACGAACTCTATTTACCAACAGTGAAGCACTACAGGGGGCAACTGTGGCATTGCTTCCTTAACCAGCTCATGGTGTGTGAATGTTATAAAATTGTCACTCAGATATATTTTTTAAATGTAATGTTATATAAGATGATCATGTGATGTGTACAAAATATGGTGAAAAGTGCCAGTGCTAGTAACTGTGTAAAGTCTCTAATACTCAACATTTACTCCTTTAAAATAAAATACACAGCCTTCTGCCTCTGTATTTGGAGTTGTTAGTGCAACTCATCAAAGAAAACTGCCTAATATAAATCATATATATGGTAATAATTTTTCCTCTTTTGTAGTCTGCACAAGATCCATGAAAGATTGTATTTTTATTACTATTTAAACAGTGATTAAATTTAGCCTGAGCAGTGAGCAAGGGTTCACATGCATTCTTTTATACTGCTGGATTTTGTTGTGCATCATTTAAAACATTTTGTATGTTTCTTCTTATCTGTGTATACAGTATGTTCTTAAATAATGTTCAATTGTCAGGAGAACTGTGAGAAATAAACTATGTGGATACAGTCTGTTTATATATAGAATGCTTGCTGTGACTTCCTTTCTGTGTAGTTCTGACTCGTTTCTCAAGCTGGGAACGTTCCCGGAGGTGTGGAGGGGCCCCCGGCCCTGGCCGTGCAGCCCCGCCGGGCTGGAGCTCTGCACGCCTCTGCCCTGGCAGCATCAGCATTCCAGGCCTCTCCTTCCTCACTCACAGACTGCTTTGTCAGAGCACAGAAAATCCAGATTTTAGTAGCCTTGATACAGTGTATAGCATTGTTTGAGAAGCTTTGTAATTATTGTGACATATTTTACTTAATATATTTTTTATTGAAATGTATAGCTTGTGATTCAGAACCACTTGATTATTTTATAACTGTAATAGACTTCCAGTTGCTTTGAAGCTAGAATACTCAGAGCAATTAGCTAGAAAACAAACCAATTTGACTTCAAAAGATGGCAATAAGAAGGATAATTGGCTGGCTGCACCTAGTAACTTTATAAATTGGTCGGTATTTTTGCAGTAACTTTAGGTGTAGCTATTTTTTGATTCAGAAAAAAGGATTTAGACATTTAATCTATTAGAAAGTAATACCATACAGTTACTGAAACACTGAGCAAGGATCATATGTAAACATATCTCACATATATACTTAGATAAATTTAATAAAGCTTAAAAAAACACAACCCAAAACTCATGTGATATATTTTAGTTTTAATTGGAAAAGATACTGCTCTGAGAGGCTTTCTAAGACCATAGAAATATGCTTTCCACATCATTCATGGTCTTTATAGGAAACTAGAGTTGGTGAAGGTGTATTATCAGGAAGAGGATCTGTGGTAACATTCATTTTCTGTTTATATCCTGAAAAAATTATGGGAATAAAATAAAAGTAAATTAGAGAAAATACTCGGTCATCAATTTAGGATAGCTTGAAAAGAACAAAAGATCTTGGTATCCTTGGAACAAGGTTGGAACCCAAAGGATAATTTCAAGTCTGAATCACCCAAGAAAGAAGTGTCTTGGATAATTCCTATTTTATTGAATATGTATAAATATTAATGTTTCCCTATGCATGCATATACAGCTATTTCTCCTGCATACATTATGAACGTATGCAAATAGGTATCTAATGCACATACACCAAATCAAGCATGGGATTTTTTGGTTATTTCCACAGAAAAGACAGAAGAAGCAGAAAGAAAAATTAAACTGAAAGTGTATGGTAAAAGAATTTTTGTAATTCAATTTAAATAAACCCCAACAAAACAGCAGCTGATTGTTGCCTTTGTTCCCATCCTGCACAAGTACGAGACTCCACACTTTATGACTTCTACTGTAATTAAATACCATAGAAAATACTCCAGAAAACCTATCCAGATGAATTTACAACTTCATGGTACCTGCAGAGTACTCTACTTTTTAAAAGAAGCACCTCCAGCAGCAGCTGCGGGTGCGTCAGGGCTGGTGTGGCCAGAGCTGCCCTCTGGAGCTGGTGTTACTGCAGGCGCTGCTGCTGCTGCTCACTGCCACGGGCTGCAGCTGGAGAAGCACTTCCCAGAGCTCCAGAGGTAAAATGTAGGCTATAGAAGGACCCAGGGAAGAAGGAACATTCAGGATATGAAGGATAAGAACATACGTAAAACAGACCCTAAAAAATAATTGAATTGGCATCTACAGGGCAAATGCTAAAGAAGAAAAGGAAACAGAAGAATCTGCCCTGACTGGAAAAAGGACATACTCTGTAAGCATGCTGGTTTGAGCTATATTTTCAAGTCATGTACTGTGCTTTGAAAAGGATTAAACCCACATATTCTGTAACAGAACTCATTACTCCTGATTGTTGTACATGTTTTATTTGTATTATGTCTTCATTACAAGAAAGGTAACTTTAAAAATGCAAATCTGCTGCATAAAGTACACCTTTGACAGTACAAGCAATCATGCAACCCACTTTCACTGTGAATTCATCCAGTAGTTCCAGTAAGAGGATGCAGTTACTTTACAGGAATGTCAAACAAGCTTTTATTTAGCTGTCAGTATTACCAAAGAAACTCCACAATATTTTAGTTAACCTAACAGAAATACGATAGCACTTTTACAGACTTTTTTGCAGAGTACAGATAAATGGCTTACTAAAGGTGCAAGCAACATGAATCAAATAATCCCTGACATTTTCCTTTTTTTTTTTTGGTTTCCCACCCCACCACGCCCTCCCAAGGTTTGGCAATGCCAGTACAAGACAACAGATGATGATGTGAATTTTGTGTTGGAAATATTTCCAAAGTGTAATTTAAAGATGACATGAGATGTTCTGGCTCATACCCAACTTTACATAAGGACTTCAATAGCTATAGCACAACTGCTGTTAATATGGATCGTTACTGGATTGCACATTTAACTATACAATACAATCATCATTCTCAGCTCACAGAACTGGGAAGGCAGTTACAAAATCATAACATTCCCAGCAGAAGACAAGACTGTCCCAAAAATGGTGTCTGCTCCCCAATAATGAATGGATTGACAGACTTCCACAACATTCAACTGTATCTTCAATGAATTTTTCTCCTTGTAACAGTGTTCTGGGGATGTGTGAAAAGTTTATTTTAACTTGTAGCTTCACTAATTCCAGCTCTCTAGGAGCTGCGTGTTACAGAGAATAGGTTTCAGTCACTAAAGCCCAAGAACAAGCTAAGTGACACCACAAAAATTAATACTGTTAATTAAAAGAAAATAATGGTGGGAAACTTGAATGCAATGAGCCTAATGTCAGTCTGCTGGAGAGTGACTTGGGTGGGTGGAGAGCTCCCTGCTGGCCAGGCACTGCCCCGTGTCCCATGGAATGTGTGTCCCTGAAATAAAAAACCAGAGCTGCTGCTCACCTTGCTGCTTTTAACTCGAGAAGAGCAAACACCCAAGAAAACAAAATACAGTTCTTAGAGTGGGGTTAGCATACAGACCTCTTTCTTTTGAGTGGACCCTCAAAACAAAGATTTCATCTAGAGTAACACGCCACATGCACAAATTCCAGATACCTCTCAAGGAAGCAGCAGTGCTTTGACCAGCAAATCATGGCTGTGGGGTGCACGTGGGCAAGGCTGTGTACACACCTTACACTCTGTTACTGCATTTCTGGTGAAAAAGAAAATGCTGCCTCTTCCTTTTTCAGAAAAGAGTCAATAGTCTTGCAGATTTCCAGGAAAACATCCTCCTGTGTTCCTTCTGCATCAACCTGTGAAGCAGGAAAAAACCATTTTTGATTAAGTTACAAAGAATTATCTCAGAATCTAGACAATGGCACAAAAAACTGGTCTAATGTAAAATGAAAGTTGTTCTGCTTCATGGTAGAAGCATTCTAATGTAGAGAAGCAGCTTCAATATACCAGATTACATATTTTGTTTCCACAGATTTCTGTAAGCAGGTTTTGCAGGCTTGATTGTCTGTAGCAAAGTACATGAGTCAAGTGAGGGAGCTTGAACTCTTACTCATGTTTTAAGGTAAAATTACACCTTTGATACAAAACAGTTGCCAAGGGCTCTTTTCCCATCACTCCAACCTGTCCAGGTCCTTCTGAAGGGCTGTACAGCACTCTGGGTTTTGGCTACACTGCAGTAACTTAGCAAATCAATGTGTTCCAGTGCATTTGTATTTGGAAACTTGGTGCACTGGTTCTGGTTTTCTGACATCCTTTGCCCCTATCTTTTATAAGGGCACTGCTTTTTGTGGTGTAAGAATTCAACTTCCATTGAAGCACTACCTTTCTTGAGCACCCCAAATACTCAGTTTTCTGACCAAGCTATTTTTCATGACTGTACTTCACAAAAACAAGATCAATTTACTTTCCTGTGCTGAAGATAAGAGAGCTGCATTTCAGCAGAGGAATGGCACTTGCTGCCAGTAATACTTGTCTGTGTTCCCCAGAAAATGCGAGGCAGAACTGAGCTGTTCTGAGCAAGGAGTTTCATGTCCACCCCATGCTGTGTCACCTGAGGAAGGAGAGCTGCCTTTTGCTCTCACAGCAGTGCCAGAAGCAGCTTTCACACTGGCTCTGTACTCCACACAGATGCCTATGCTGATTATTCCTTTCCTCAAATGCCTGCTGAGAGCTTTGGTCCTTACACAAAAGCAAGATTCTTCTCTGCTTCTCTATGCTTAGTCTTTCATGCACGCATGACATGAAGTTTGCACAAGATTAAATGGACCCATGACAACTTTGTGAAATTATATTTTTCTGAACTGCTGCATTTTCATCTCCAAGTTGCTGACTAGAAAGCCAGACAATTGTAGTCTTTGAAGGGGACACACCTGCCTATAATACTTTCTGCCATCTTTGGTCTGCAGAAGAATTAAAGGAGTTTCATATTCAAATAAATGTATTTTTAAATAGGCCAAGAAATTCTGCTCAGATATGATGTCTTGCAGCCAGCTCCTGTACAGCTGACTGCAGTCCATGTACATCTAAGTCCCTTGGTGCTGAGTCTTGTGTGGGAGTCAGCAGCTGCTCCTTGCAGAGATCCAGCAGGGACTGCAGGCACTCTCCATAGCTGGGTTTTCACTCGTGGTGGCATCCACAGATGCTGTGAGTTTTGGTGCCTTTAGCATCCTGTTGGAAGTGCTGGCACATCTCACCAGCCTATTCCACACCCAGAGCTCCAGCACTGGATACCCAGCCTGGCCAGCCTTTGGGAGAGCTGAGGCAGAGGCAGGCATGTGCTGATGCCTTAGAAAGGGCAGTTCTCCCACAAGGGCTGCACATCTTTCAGAAGTGTTTAGAAGAAGGGGTACTTACTAGAAGCAAAGGGAAAATGGGAGTGATGACCCATTCTGAACCAAATATCTGCCTCCTCCAGTTAAAACCAGCAACTCCCATTTCAGCTGCTATAAAACACTTATTTGGCCTGTTTCAACTGCCAAGACAACTATTTTCATATGGCTATCCCACAGGAAATACACTGCATGCAGGGGTGAAGGCCACAGACATTTCAAAACTCTCATCTTAATATGTATTTTTATTAACTCTTTACTTCATAAATACTTCTGCACTGTCCAACTGATCTAATCTTATCAGCACAGCTGGTTGCCACTGGCTTTTTGGTGACCTCTTTAGAACTGGGACTGATACTCAGGTCTAGATCTAAGGAGCTGTGATGAAACATTAGTTCTGTAAGCATGGAAACCACCGCCCTTTATGATGGGCTGGAATGCTGATTTCCTAACAGTAGCAATAAAATATGGATGGGCCTGACTAATGACAGCCCCAGTGCTTCCCATGCTGGCCTCCTAAATAGCAAAGTCCCAATTCACAAAACTAACTTAACATCGTGGCACAAAACTAACTTAATGTGCCAATAATTCACATCTAGTACTGCAGTAATTCAACAACACTCTCAGCACCTCCAGAGGAAAAAACTGTGTATTTCTCTTCCTCAGATTATAACAAACCTCATAAATTTGGCCTGTTTTCAAGGCTGTTTAAGGCTACATTCTCATAAAACAAGATCCATATAGAGTTTTCCACAGTTTTGAAATGCAGCTGTGGCTTTTGGTAACTTCAAATACAGAGAAATTTAATGAGCTTATATGAGAAATTACTGGAGTAACCATCCACATAGTACAATGTTGCTCCTTTTGCCATTAAAATCAACCAATTAAGTTTTCTGTCAACAAATCTCCATTTGTTGTAGGTTTTGAAATTAAGAACTCTAAACATATACTGCCACTGGGAAGAACCTGACTGTAGAGAGGATGGCTGGGGGACAGACTCTGGAATGAACCCAGTAGTTAGAATCTTCTTACTGAAGGTCAGTCAAGTTCGGCTGTGTTGTCACTAACATTTATTGCTTTGTCATTAGAGTGTGTTAGAAAATCTCTCTGAGACTGTGCAGCACCTGCTTCTCACAGCAATGGATCAGGCTGTCTAAATCCACTGAAAACACATTGCCCCGAGACCTGTTCATATTAGGCATGCATTTTCTGCTGTGTTTTATCTATGATCCCCTGCTAATGTTTCTGGTGGATCTTTCTAGATAAGTTTCTCATCTAATGGGCCACAAAGCACCAAGGGGGGAATAGAGAATGACTTGTTCCTTTGTTCCTCACATCCCTATCTGTCAGGGTTAATGGGTCTCTGAGAACCTTTCAAAAGATAGAAATAAACCACATAACTGCTCTCACTATTCCCATTGATTGCCCCTTCTGAAAAGGGGGAAGTCGCCCCTCCCCACACACACTTATAATGGCATCAGCAAGGGAAGGCTCTCAAGTGGGACACTGGGAGAGGGTGGATGGTCACATGTTCTTTCATAATGCTTATGGAAAATGTGATTGCAAGTGATTTAGTAGAACAACACTGAGAAAAAAAAAATAAAAAGAAAGGAAATAAGCACAGAAAAATGAACTTCTGTTGGACTTTGTAGGCTAAGTTTTCACAGCACGTGATCTGAAATAGTCAAAGGTTTTGGACAGCCTTAATCCTCTGCCCTGGCCTGCTTGGCTTATTTGTTGCAGTCATGCCCTTTTCCTCAGACTTTGAATAGGAAACCTGTATGTAGGACGCCTACCAGGTGTCCTATGATAGCTGGGTAGGCTCAGGGCTGTCTTGCTTGACTACCAAGGCATTGCTCTTCTCTTTCACTTACTACCCTCCTACGTACCATCGCTTCAAAAAGCTTTAAAGGATGAGTCAGATATTAAAAACAATTTTTTTTTTTCTTCCTTTCTTCTCAGTTGAGAGAGGACCATATATTCAAAGGGATTTACATTTAGCCATGTCAAATGAAACACAAGTGGGTGTCTACTAAATTTTCAGAGGCACTTTTCTGTCCAGCTGCCTTGGAACTCCCTGAGACATAGATTTAAAACCAACAGTGTCTTACCTGCTTACTACTACTATAATGCATTTTGTTTCATTTCATTTAATGTGATTCATCTGAAGCACCTGATTCCCACAGGACCAGGCAGCTTGCAGGCAGTGTTTTTGAGAGCAGTGCTTTCAGCCCTTGCATTTCCAGTACAAGGTCTTTACTGAAAAGCAGACACATGCTGTCCTTAGCAGCAGCAGGTGGGTGTTCTGTAGATGACTACAAAAGAAATTATGGCATATTAAACTAAATCCCCAAAACATTATTTTAAAAAAAAAAATTGAAAAATTTCTAACTTACTAGTCTCAACTACTTTACCTTCCAGAACACAATTTAGAAACTTAATGCCTCAACAGGAAAGTGTTGCCTTTGCCCTTCATTCTTCAGTCAGTTTGTCTTCCCTGGCAAATACGTACACAGTTCTTCATCTCAGCAGGGTGCTGGAAGGATTGCTGTTGTTTATTCCTGTCAGGCTCACAGGTGTTTCATCTGCACCCACAGCCTTCACCCTGTGTCCTTGCCTCAAACCTCCACTGCTGAGCAGAAACACAAATAGGGAATCTTGGCCAAAGGGAAATTTCCAGCACAGTCCTGATCTTTTGTCAGCTTCTCCAGGTCACTGTTCTTGTTCAGAGGTCAGCAGAACGGAAAAATGTTCCACTTCCACATATCAGTTAGTTATGAATGCACCTAGCACAATAACTCCAGGTTGGGCAAAGTTGTAACATCCTTGAGGATTAAAGTGGGAATCTTGTTACAATATACCATACACCTTTGTCTCTTCTGTGCAAGTAAAGCAAGGAGAGAATTCCCAATGAGTGCAGAGGAAGCCAGGTCAGAGCTGAGTTTTTCTCTCTGCACTGTGTTTGTCAGGCTCCATCCAGCCATGCCTTAATTCCTGTTCCAAGGCACAGAGTAAGAAAGCTCATTTGACACTGTGCTCTCACCACACCTTGATGTGGTGTGACAGATCAGTTCCTCCTCTGCTGAGTGCATAGCCAACATCTAATTCCCACACCAGACCTCTTGCTGGCCTTCTGCCTGGGACTGAATTCTACATTTGCATATTTAATCAGCCTGTTTCAGGACTGCAAACCTTTGGAGTGGATAGGACAAGTTAAATATATCCCACTGTTGTCATGTGCTGTTCCCAGTCAGTGAAAAATTTTGTCCAACCCTAAATACACTTAAACTGGAGAAATTAAATTACACCAGTAAGTCAACCCCATTTTCTTGTTACACAAGTCTAGTTCTGATTTTCTTTTCTGTGGCCAGGTGGAGCTGGGTGCTACACTCAAGCCCTTATAGAACATGATCACCTTTACAATTAATACCTAGAATTTAGTAGTCCTTAGCCACACGCTGCAGTAAACTGGCTAGAAAAGGTTAATGCTGAATCTTCATGGAAGTTAGCAGAATTTAGACTCTTAATATTCCTCCAGAATCTCAACACCCACTCCTCTGCATGCTTAAGAAAGTGCATTGCTGCAATCCCAAGGGACATATAGCTCATGTGGGCCTTTCACTGAAGAGCTGCTTCTGTTGAAAAACCAAACCTAGGCAGGAATCAAAGATTCTTTTAGACTTCTTTTCCTCCCTTTAACAGTTTCTCTTCAGATGCTTTGGCCATTGCTTATCCTTGGATCACAGACTGATCTGGATCTCCAAATAGCACCTTCAGGAAGGTATCACTTCCCTGAAGCTATTGGATCCCACCAGCTTTGCCTAAGAAAAAGAGTACACTAGCCTCTGATCTCTAGTTACATGGAGGTCCATGGGTGATTTAAAATAAATCCATGAATATAGATGAGAATTTATTTTAAGGGGTCTTCAAATCAACACTGGTAAATTAACTTTGGTGGCTTTGTCTGAAATGGATAGAAAACACACACACAGTTGTTTCAGGAAACAGAGTTATAGAGGCAGCAGCATCTCCATGGGAGCATTAACATCTTCAGCCAGCACTGGTCAGTGTTGGAGAGTGCTAAAGCCACTTAGGAATTAACAAATCTCCAACACTGAAAATAGGTTGTTTTAATTAAAATGGGAAAGAAAAATATTAAACATGTTAGGCTGCCTCTATGTAAAGTCTCAGTCTTCTGTGTGTGTGCATGATATTGCAAATAAAAAAACCCCAAGACTATTTTAGCTGAGCCTGCACAAAAAAAGAAATTGCAGTCAGAAGTTACATTTGATACATTTGATCAGAAGTTATTATTGTCAGTTTTCCTGCTTTCCACCTGAACTTTCTTTCATCATTCAGAGAACACCCAGTGGCTGCTAATGTCAATGCTTGGCCATGTGTAAAATCTGTTGCTATAAATAAGAAACTAACCCCATGTCCCAGGAATTGCAAACTTCCCCTTGACTCTCTGCTTTCTTCAACACATATAGCTTAAACATATTTACCACTCAAATAGTTTTAAGAGACATTTTCCACAATAATCTTTATAAAGCTGATTTTACAGAGCTTTCATACCCAATGGTTCCACCTGGAAGATGGATATATGGTAAACACCACATTCACGAGAAGCAAGGTTGGACAATGTATAGACATTGTAAGAAAAGAGGTGTAGGCACTGTTGAAGCAAAGCACAGGTATTTTCTAACATGCAAACATACAATGCCAGCTTCCCCAAAACCAGTGGTATGAGTACAAATCACATATCCACCTCTGACCCACAGATTTGGCAAGCTCCTTAAGGAGCTAATGAGCTACCAGCTTTCGAGAAAAGACTGACTATTTTGCCATTTTTACTTAGGGGATGAAGCAGGAGTCTGCAGCAGAAGCATTAAGGAGAGGCAAGGAAAGTCCATGCCAAGAGAAATGAGGCAGACCATGACTGCACAATCTGTGTGAAAGTATTAAGTGCAGTTTCACTCTCTTTGGGGCTGTCACTTCCCTGATGCTTCAAAAAGGGAAACACTGTGGTAGGCACAGTTCCCTGGAATAGGATATTGGGACAGAGAGCTCTGTTTTCCTTGGCATTGTGCTGTGTTGGTGTATTGTGTATTGTACTGAATTCTTAGTTAGGCACACCCTTGCAATTTTGGCAAGACAGCTTCTCAAAGAAGAAACAAGTAAACCACATAATTTTTTTGTACGCCTAAAGATGAAAAGTAAGCAGGAACTTTTTCCTGCCTCTTAGACTTTGTTTATGTGCACTTATTGTTGGGGTTAGGAAAGGCCACAAATCAGGACTCTTCCTCTGAGTATCATTTTTCTCAGCATTGTCATTTACTCAGTTCCTCAGGTCAGGATATTGACGCATAAATTAGCTGCACATTTCTCTTTTGGGAACTTTGCAAAGGAGAAAAGTTTGGGGCAGGTGATTTGCATGTTTGCTACAGCCTCTAGAAAAAATAGATCCCATAATATTTCCAGAAACTATTATTGTATTCTTTCTCTTTTAGGACATGTCAGAGCAGTAGGACTAGATCTTCCTGTAACAGAGCTAAGGGACAGTTTGCCATGACAGAACAGAAAAATAGAGAAAAAACCTCGAAATCCTATGTTAATGAATCTACAGATGTGCCAGCTAAGTGCACTGATGGAATTTTTCTTGCTTCTCTGTGAAGTATTGATTATAGAACAAAAAGAATGCTTTAAACATTCTGAGGAGGTGTAAACTGAGATAATTCATTGAAATTAGTATAACTATGTTATTTATTCCAGCAAATATATATATTTTGTATGCAGGTCTGTTTTATTTCAGGATATACACTGTCAGTTTTGAAATTTTTTCTAAAGGGCTTTGGATTAACATAATCTTTCATCCTAATTCTGAAAGCCCTTATAGAGTAATATAGCCTAATACTTAAAGAAAAGCTTAGCAGAATTTATGTTTAATAAGAGATTCTATATGGATGAGTTATTGATTGAGGATATATCCTTTGACTAAGGATAAATCTGTGGTTTTATTCTTTCAAACAACTGTTCTGTGGAACTCAGAAATTTGCAGAAGTTGCAAACAAACCAGGGAACTGTAAAATGAGAACAAATGGAAAGCGTGGGAACAGTTCATAAATGGTGTCATATCAATGTTTTCCAAATTCTGCTCATCAAATTGAAGTAAAAAGCAATAATTTAATTTAAAAGGCCAAGTAATTTACCTTGCATAACTGTGTCTTGCTTTCATAGTATGCAATCAGAGGGTTTGATGCTTGGTAGTAGTTTTCAATTCTTTCCTCAGTGGCTTCAGAGTTCTCCGAGTTCTGACTGCTCTGGCTCCTCAGCAGAAGGCGACTGCTCATGGTCTCTGCAGAGCAGCCCAGGCAGAGCACGAGCTTTGGTTCCCCAATCTAGACACAAAGGAAAACAACAAGCAGTCAAAGTACTGGCCCAGCAGAAGAGATTTGGTTTGGATAACACCAAAACAGGCACCAAGGAATTTATTAGCAAATAGTATTTGTCTATGGAGAAATTATGCTTATTAACAAACACCTCTCATTGTGGCAGCACTAAGGGATGCCAGCACTGAGGAGCAAGGCTGTGCTTGCCTGGGCTCTACACAGGGGGATAAAGAGATAGGATCTGACAGATTCTGGCCACTTGGACTGAAGAGTATCAGTTCATTATTTGTTTGATGCAAACAGTACAGGACTTATGGGATACTTGACTCAGTTGTATTTGTAGCCTTTTCTTTGTTGTAGCCTTTTCATGTGTGAAAAGGGAGTGGTGAGCTATAGCTTAGTATTTCAAGATGCAGTATTTCAGCAGAGAGACAAAAGTTCTACACACAAATCCTCATGATTCTTTCCCTGAAACACTGAAAAATATGTATGTCATTTAGCATGAATCTTGGAATGTACTGTCATGCACCCTGCTCAGGCCCAATACCCTCTGACACATGATTTTGTATGAGCAAAAACTGCTGGGCTGAGCCCAAAGTGATAAATTCCACTGTCTCAAGCAAAATAAAGGTGTTACGGGATCAGTGTGGGGAAAAAAAGTTAATTTTTACATGCAGTTATGTATTTAATCCTTCAAAGAAACTCTCAGTCTTTTGCTCATTCCTTCTCTTTCCAGCAGGGACCTGGAAAACACTTTTTAGGAAAAAGTGAGAAGTCTTGGAAAAAGATGACTGTTCCTCGCACTAAATGACCATTAGAAAATCATATTTTTACCATGGCTACAGCAAAGAAAGTCTAAATGACCAATATATGGAAATTGTCATTGTTATCTTTGTTGAAAGCCCTTAAAGGAAGAAATATTCTAAAGGTAAATATTTCATGTCAGGCCTTCTGCTTTTGACTAAGGATGTCTGGATTGTGTTGACCTTTCTACTACCCTTAATGACTTTGTAAGAGGAGCTGAAGCCAAGGGATTATGTCAGACAGTTCAATGACAGGCTTTTATCTACCCATTTTTCCCACACAGAAAACATTAATGCTATTAGCTGTAGCAGCACTGGGTTTGGGGATCAAAAAAGCCAATAAGGCTGTTTTAATAGTGCAAGAGACATAGAGAACTAAAAAAAGATATGGGCTTAATCAATAATTCAAACAAATGCCCTTTTTGTGTAATTGAATTAGGACGGTAGGAAGTTATTTCCTCCCAGTTTTACATGAGGAATTCCATGATCTACTCTATACTATAATAGAATAAATAGGAAATAATTCCTTTCACCAGTTATATCATCACCTTACAATGAGGATCATTTAGTTTAAATAATATATACCAAACAAGTCTAATGTTTTGGGTCTTTACTCTGTCTCACTGGGTACTTCCCACCTGGTGCTGTGGAATATATAATTTAATAATGTTCTTTCACCTTGTAGAAAGACTGAGGAGGGAACAGAGTTTTGTGCTTCTCTAGAATTATGGCTGGGTAAAAGTACAATTGCATCACAGAAGGGAATTGGGTAAAACTGTCTGGAGAATAAAAAGCTTATTCTGTTTATGAGTCAAACTCAGATATATAAGCATTCTTGGTGTCTTCTAAGTAGAACAGGTCTTTGATAACAATTATAAAGCTTTTTACATATCGTGTAGATATGTAGCAATATTCTTCTGTACTTTGCTGCCGTTAATTAGTAGGGCCTGATGTGCACCTCTTTTCATTCAATTTTAATTTAAGAACTTCTCATCACCCTTTGGAAAGAACTGCAAGGCATTATCTCAAAAATGACTCATTTAAAAAAACTTCACAGTTTGAGCAGCTCACAGCCAGCCTGTGAAAAGTGGATACAAGGCACAACAGGTGTGATTTAGCACATTCAAAATGGTCACTTGAGGTCCTTGTCTTTTTCTCCAAATGCCAAATGCAATCCAGGACTGCAGGATCTTTTGCTGCTTTCAGGGAAATTCAAGGAGCTCTGCTTCAGCACTGGATGCATTAAGAATTATTTGCCTGGCAATACCTCAGTGCAGGGCACTCCAATCTCTAAATCCCACTTCATAATACAGACGAGTGTCCACAGGACACAAACACGTATGCCTGCCAGAGAAACAGCACTGCTGAAATAGTTCCTCCTTAGACACAAAATTAAAGAAATCTCCAGCATATTTTTAGTAGTCTACAGCATTTTATTAAAGGGAATAATTAGTCAACATTTCTGTGAATGGCTTCTTTAGCAAATCCCATTTCTCATTATTTTGCCTGGCTTTTGATACCTAAATCTTGCTAGGCTTTTATGGTAATCAACTAAATAAAGCAGCTCAAGGCTCAGTGAGAAAACAGGGGATTCACTAAAGTTGTATTACCTTATAAACTTGTTTAGGACATTTCTGGAGTGTAATATGATGTAACATATACTAACTAGTATACCTAATTCACCACTTCTTTTCTCCTAAGCCCTGGCAGATTCATTCATAGGCTTAGACAGAGTATTTTCTGCAGACTGAGAAATGTACGGCTGAGAGTTCTCACTAGGTCTTAGCACATACTGAGGAAATCAATAACTCTGGGAACTGCCACGCAGGCACTTGCAGAACGCTCTTTTTATGGCTGTGCCACCTGTTACTCATCACAAAAATTAAATCTCTGTTTGGCTGTTTCAAGTGGCAGCAAGCTTTAGCAGAGCTGGCTTACTGGTAATAAGTATTAACTGTGAAGATACATGCTTCTATGAACCTGCATCAGATAGTGCTTGATCAGATTTTCATGAGAAGTACAGCACTCTCCACTAGAACCAGAAAACTGGTTCTAAAATTATGTTTTTCACTAATTGTGAATTGTTCCTGCTGAATTGTTCAACCTTTACTTCTCCTTGTATTCTAGAGTCTGTGTAGGTAAGGACTAGATCTGCTATACTGATGGGGTGGCAAAATTTCAGTGATCAGCAGCACAGCCCTGCTGGATTGGCTTTTTACATGTCCCTGCTGCAGTCAGCTGAAGAGAAGGACAGAGGCAGCACCAGAATTACAGGAGTTACAACAGCATCACAACTGTATGGTCACCTTGCTCTCAAATTCCTCTGCATCTTTCAGCTCTTGGGGATACCCATCAATCAGGAATCCTTTTGTGTCCCCCAGCTTGGAAACCATGGCTTCCTTCAGTAGCTCTAGAACAATACCCTGTATAGGAAAGAGAGGGGATTAGTTGGTTAATTAATAAGAAAGATTGATATCTTTGATGTTTGTTGCACTGACTTTAGTCCTACACCCTTGAAAACGGCCCTGTTTGGCTCTAAGTAGGGCCTGTGAATGCAAGTGTTTTTCTTGTCCTGCAGGGCACTCTGCTTTTTATTCTCTCAGGACCAGCTATGCCACACAAATCTAATGTTGCAATCCATCCAAGGTTTCCCAACGTGCCTTCCAGATAGCTCAGAATATTTCACAGTTTCAAAATGAATGTTAATATCTGTGAAACTCTAGAGTACTGCTGCAGCATTTTCCAATCTGATTGCATTTTGCCATGTCACTGGTGTCACATTACATAGAAAGTGACCCCACCTGACCAAACACACTGAAGAGCAAAGCAATCAAAATCAAGCCTGAGCACAGCTTTTAGTTTTCCCTGAGCAGCATTTCCCCGTATCTTTCATTAACAAACACATCCTCTGACCTAGCTGCAGTAGCTGAAGACCCACCAAGAGTTGGGACTGTGGACCTGCCATGTAAAAGTCAGGTCCAGCTGAGAACAACACCCTCTGCTTTCACAGTCTCCATTAAACTGCAGTCCAGCTACTCTGGGATGTCAGCCAGCTCTGCAGGGAACTGCTGCAGGTACTGTCATTTAAAATAGCTGCCAGGAGGACCAGCTCTGAATCTGAAATGTAAAGCTATAAAAGACATAAAGTTTCTGTTTCCTGTACTTACACTTATATTTTGCAATGCATCTGTCTCACTGTATTTCATGTCTAATTTATTGCTTCTGTGAAACATAAAGAAATACTGGCACTGAAAGGGGAAACAAGTGCCACAGATTTGGCAACAAGGAAATGTCTCCCTGAGGTTAGAGACTATTTTACTGAAATGGGAATCATCAGCTCCAGTATCTATTTCCACTGTTTTAGAAAATATACCTGCCACTGCCTCTGTTTAACTATTAGAATCCCAAATAAAACCATCACTCACGCCAGGCACAGCTTCACCACATTCCACGATGTCTTTGATCAATTTACTTCTCTCTGACAATGATGATAACTCATTTTGGAGAAGGTCACTAGTGGACAGGTGAGTAAATCCATATTTCTTGGCTAACTGTTTGCATTGGCTACCTTTACCAGAGCCAGGCCCACCTACATGAGGGAAAAAAACTCTAGAATTAGAAAAGAACAAAAATCTTTCAACTCTCAAACTATAGCCACCAAGAAAAAGGGAGGAAATTGATGACGCAATTTTCCAATTTTTTTTTTTTTTTGAGCGACACTATCTACTGTGGAACAAGTCATATACTTCCCTTCCAATACAACTACAGTGCTGATGCAAAAATGTGTTGAAGTTGAAGGAGTCACAAAAGTGTGAAATCTCTCACACAGGAGAACCTGTTCCTAAGACACTATTGGCATGTTAAGGAAAAACATGAAACAGCCTGTGGAAAAGGAAATTTGACTCAATACAGTTGACAGCTGCAACGAATAGTAGCAAAGTAATGCTCACTGCACCACAGTGAAGGAAATAATGATGAGCTCCCACCTGCACCTGGCCCCCGTGCTGCCCACAGGAGCTGTGGGACAGAGGGGCAGGAGGGCAGGGCACCAGCCCAGGGGAATGCTGTGGTGTCCCTGGCAGGAATGGCACCGCCACCCTCAGGGGAATGCTGTGGTGTCCCTGGCAGGAATGGCACCTTCACCCTCCTGCTTCCAGCTGAGGGCCCAGGGCTCTGCCTGCGCTCCCTGCGGCTGCAGGCGCTGCCTGGCTCAGCTCCTCCATGAAGGCAGCTGCTTCTCCCTCCGCTCCAAGACCCACGGCACAGGAAGCCAAAGGGCTCTCTCTTGAGGCTCCAGCGGGGGCATTGCAGCTCTCCCCGCGGGGCTGGAGAGGAGGATAGCCCGTGGAACCTGCTGGAAGCCGCTCCTCAGGTGTCCCAGTGCGGTGAGTTCAGCGCTGCTGGCACAGCTGAGGCGAGGCCCTGAGGCGCCAGGGCGCGGGGGGCGGGAAAGCAAATTGCTGCTGTGAATTTGTGGAGAAAATCTCACTGCGTGTAGCAGCAATTTGGCAGCCTTTGATGGATCTATTCAGAAGATCTACTGCAGGAAGAGGTAATTATAGCCTTGGAGGGAGACAATGCTCAAACTCTTTTCAGTAAAGTTTTTTCAGCAGGTGACCTGTGTTATTTATCAACTGTTGGGGCCTGCAGGTAGGGCTACACAGCTCTGCTACGTGCATTTAAGATGCTAGAAAATATGTGACTTTCCTGTTTCCTTCTCTTTCCACAAACAAATATAGGAATAACATGTTCACAATAGAGCAAATTTAGCACCATCTCTCCTTCGCTTGAACTTTCTTCTAACTTTTGCATTCAATGTAAGAAATAATTGCTCTGAGCATATAATTTTCAGAGAAATTACAGTACTGTAGCTGAGACTAAAAATTGGGTCATAAAGGAGTAGGATCAAAGGAAGGGGTTTGTCTTCTGTGATCTGCAGTCTTTTACTTCAGCTTCACAAGGAGAATGGCCAGCCTGTGGTGTGAGAATTACACCTGTGCTACTATTTTTCTAGAACTATGTTGCAGGCTTACCTTCTGGTCAGTGTGGGTTGCATGTTGTTTTTCTATTGCTATAAGAGGAAGGATATTATTGTTCTGTAAAAACACTAGCTAAACGAAAACAAGGAAATAATAGGAGCAGCTATAAAGAAACAGATGTAGTGAAATTACAGGCAAATCACCAGTAATGAATCCCTTAAATGGATCCCTTAAATATCTGAGTGGTAATTAATTGTATTTCTGGCCTGTTTTGGGATTTTTTTAGATTGGTGTGTTTGTTTACACATTTTGTCTCCTGGCCTTGAAAATGCTAACAGGGCAGTAATTTAATCCTATTAATTTAGTGTGTATATATATAGTATTAAAAAACCCCAGCTATAAAGAGTATTGTATTCTTTTTCTTATATAACTGTTTTTCTTCTGAATACAGAGCCCAGTGAGAAATTTCATAATTTCTCCTCATATACAAAAAAACCTAGATCTCTTTTTAGAAATAACAGTACAAGGACATTTTTGGTTTTTAGCAGGTAAATATTCAGAAAATTTGACATCTTTCTAATACCTTTGTGTGTTGGTATTATAAAAGAGAACACTGTCAGAATGGTACAATATGGAGGGCATACACCAAAATGAGTGTGCCTCCAAAACATTACTTAAAATGATCATTTTTTAAGAGAAAAGTTCAAACAAAGTAGAGATTAACATGCTGAGCTATTTAAAGAGTAAAAAACATATTTGAGTAATTATGTCCTAAAAATGGTAGTTTTTATGGCCACTGGTATTAATTTAGATTCGTCTCATGAACAGCAAAACATCCTACTGCTTGACAAATGCACACAACCCACTTTATCAAGTCTTGTGCTTTCTTCTGCATGAATGAGACCACAGTTCTTGCTTGGCATGATCTGAGAAGAGACTGAATTCCCCAGGAAATTCAGCTTTGAGGGCTGAGCACAACTTGGCCTTTACACCAGTATGAATTTACATGTCTGAAATTAAAGTATTATCTTGTCACCCTCTGAAGTTTCTCAATGTGACTGAAATAGAACTATTCAGGTGGAAAAGGATGTGAAAGTGCATTTTCTTACTAATTAGGTGTTTCCTTCTTGCTCAGAGTATATACTTAAAAGACTGCTACATAAGCAGCTTTAACAGCAAATTAATCCTGCAGCCACGAAGCTCCAGATCAATTTGTAGTGTTACAGGAATCATACCGGTTCTTTTAGTGATATTGTTCTTAAATCTATTCATTTTTCTAAAGAGAAAAAACACCTGAAGAAAGTTTATCTGGAGTAACAGCTGCATATGAAACAGGACAAAGGTTAGCAAAAAGATTTTTTCAGTTAAGACTTCACTTCAACTTGTTACGCTGTTTTTCTTATGGAAAATACTCAGGGCATTGAAAAAGGGAATGAAGTTTTCCCAATGGCTCAATTGTTAGTAGAAAAATATATCCCCACTTTTGTTGTGAAGGCATAAGATTCTTTGTGAACTGTCATTTTTTCTGTATGCTGTCATCTTGTGATCTGCCTACGTATACTTAAAAAAAAATTGGCGGTTCATGATAACTTATTATTCAGATTAATCATGTTGTCTTCAGATTGCTATATATGCCATAAAGAGAAAAAGCTAAAGCCTAGGAAACAGCCAGAGGAATTATGAGTGTGATGTGATCTGTAGGACAACACAGAAATACCAGCAGTTCTTCAATGTTAGCATGCTGTTGTATTTTCCTGGTATTGCCCAGCGCATTACACCTTGCTTTAAAGCTCATTTTGTAACTTAATAAAAATCCAAAAATTGCAGGTGAAGAAATTAATAACATTGTATTAATCAGTGAGGTTATTGGAAACAGAACTCTCTGAGTGTCCCTTTGTGCTTTTTGATACAAATAGTAAGCAAGAATGTGGAACCAGAGTACTAACACAGAAATTAAATGCATTTCTCTATTGCTTTTCTGCAGACAAGGCCAGGTTAAAAGGTCTATGGCATCTCTTAGAGCAGTATTCCTTTCTGTTATGTTGATTCATCAGCCTGTGAGAGGGCATCTTCTGGTAAATAACTTTCTGGCAGCACTGCTGACTTAGGAGGTAACTTTTCCCCATTTAATTGCTGACTGCAGAAATGAGAAAAAGAGTGGTTTCAGTGAGTGGGTAAGGGCCAATTGCCAAGCAGCACTCCTGGGAGGTCAGCTGCAGTCAGCCCTAGATATCAGAGGTCTCAGCTCTCCTCCCTCCTGCCTGAATCTCCCCCAGACTGGGAAGGCCGAGGAGCCCGGGCAGGTGACCCAAATGTACCACTCAGCCTAGAGCACAACATCACCAGCAGGTGAATTAATGATGACAGAGGGAGCTGGGACTGCTGCTGCAGGAGAGCAGGGCCAGGAACAAGCAAGATGAGCAGTGCATGGACCAGCTTTGCTGCCAGAAATACTGGTAGAGCAAAAGTGTCATGCAGACAGACTGAGATGCCTCTATTTTAGATCTTAGAAGTTTATCATATATCAAAATATCATGAGCATTTGTATAAAATGCCAGCAGTAGGATTTACAAGACAGTCCCAAAATTTATTTTAAAATGTTTCAATTTCAAGACCTTGTTATCATAATGAGTATCATCCCTGTATCAGGGAGAAGTGCCTGCAGGGGAGACCTAGCTGCACAAGGGAGCCTCAGAAGTCTGAATTGAAACCAAAATAACCCCATTCAATCTATCCCTAAATTCAAGCAAAAATTTTGGAGGACTTGATAAGTTTGGCAATTTTATCAATGCTACTTGGATTATATAGACAAGTAAAAATAAGCCTTAACTTCAGAATATAGCATTTGAAGGCTTCTCAATAGCACCTCATCTGTTGTTCACAAATTATTTTAGTCTAAGTCAAACCATACAGAAATTGTACTATGATTTAACAACAACAAAAAAGCCCTCAACACTTTCTTTGTATTTCTTTTTTCTGAGAAATTATTTTCTTTAGAAAACAACATGTTGTACATGTTGGCAGAGAGATACAATATCCGGGGACATCACTGAGTTTTCATCCTTCTTAAAGAAAATCTGGTTGATTTCACGGAAAGTCAGGAAAATCAGCCTTCCAAAGCATCTACAACCAGTTTGGACTGACTGGGGGTTTAATTATCAGTACTGCTCATTCTATGCTTCTCTGATTGCAGAAGGAGCTGCAATACAGGTACTGCAGCATAATTTAGGTTGGAAGGGACTTCATCTGGTTAAACCTTACACTCAAAGCAGGCCTAAATTTATGATCAATTGAATTAGGTTATGTCATTCAAGGTCTGACATACCTGGGACAAATAAAGAGTTTGAGTTTTGTTATATATTTACTTATTGAATTTTAGTGTGTGTGCAAGAAGCTCCTGTGTGCAGCTGATACTGTCTACTTCAAGGAGTAAATGGTGAGAATATCTTCAGTGTCAGCTAAAAAACCGGTCTTTCTTACATTGAGTTTAAGCAATTACCAGCTATAGATTATCAGCAAGAATATAACCAAGATTCTATAGAGGAAAGTGGTTACATTAGCTAAGCTTTAAACACCTCCTTTACAAGTCAGCAGGGAGCTGGTTTCTCATCCAAAGTGCAGAAAGATTCCTGAAACCTCCTGTTTGCTTTCAGCCTCAACCGAAGCCAAATGTTTTCCAAAGCTCCTGCAGAGGCCAGGGAGGGGCAATCTCCCAGAAACTGTGTTAGGTATGACAGTTTAGTAGATGCAGTATGGAATATTGCAGTAGCTAGGAATTAGAATATCCTTCATCATTCATTGTGGTTAAAATTGATGACATATGTTTTTTGTTTGGTTTTTTTTTTTGTTTGTTTCTCTTTTAATGACAGGCAATAGCTACTTAAGTTTTGAATATTTATTAGAGCATCACCCAATTTTATCTTTGTGCCTCTTTATATTTTTTTCTCTTGATTTTTATGTTACTGGCCAAATTTATCTTTGTTTTGCCTCTTTTATTATCCTCTGTTATGTCCTATTTTTTTTACTTGCTGGTACTCTTTCTCTGCTTTACAATATGGATAGAACATTAACATTGTTGCTTAATTAATACAGCTTGACTGTTAATCCAATTAATTCCTACATTAGCTTTGATGTAAAGTTTTGATAATTAGATTATTTCTTTTTCTTTCTCTTTTTGGAAAATTTTCAAGGGTAATTAGTGGGGGAAGGAAGTGCCTGTTTCTCTCTCCTTGTCCTAAAAAGTATCTCTGTTTGTCAGGTATGGCAGATGGTGCATTTATTTTGATTCATTTGTAAATGTCTTCAAATGTACATCTTTAAAATTCTGGCTTTAAAACACCTTTAAAAGCATCTTATTATTTCCTCATTAAATAATACACACCTCTGTAATGAGTCAACATCCTAAATGACACCAAAGAGGAAGGTGTACTTCAGTAAGCATAGATGACAGTTTGCTTATGCACCCTGCCCTTAAGAAAAGTCTCTAGTCAATTCTTCAGTAACCTCATTTTACATTTTCAGACACGTAACAATTGAGTTGCAATAAATTGAGTCAACTTGTATTCAGCATAAGAGGGTGTGGGATGAAACTGCAACACGAGAACACTCAATAGAATTTCAGGTTGCAAGGAACTTCTTGGAATCATTTAGTCAAACAACTGTGTTATACTGGGATCAGCTGCAGCAGGTCGATCTGAACTCTGTGGGGATGGGGATTCCATGGTTTCTGGGCAACTTGTTCCAGTGTTTGACATCCCTCAAAATAAAGAGTGGTTTTCATATTCAGGTGAAATTTAATGCATTTTAAGTTGTCCCCATTTTCTCTTGTCCTGTCACCAGGCATTACTGAGAAGACTAAGGCTCCCTCATCTTCATTTACTCCCATCAGGTAATGATTAAAAATCCTCTGGAGCCTTCTCTTCTCCATGCTGAATAGTCCCAGTTCTTTCAGCCTCTCCTCAAATGAAAGATGTTCCTATTCCTCAAGCATCTTTGTGGTCCTGCACCACACTCACTTCAGCAAATCATTATCTTCCTTGTACTGGGAGCCCAGACTGGACACAGTGCTCCAGATGCATCCACAGCAGTCCTCAATAGGGAAGAAAGATCATCTCCCTCAAGCCACAGGTATTGGAATGTTTTTTGGTGCTTCCTGAATTCTGAATGAAACTTCCATTCACTTATTATTAATTTTGGAAGTACTCTTTTTTTTTTTTTTTTTTTTTTTTTTTTTTTCCCCAGGAAAACAATGCACACATTGATTTTATGTAAAATCCCCTGTGTTCTGGTATCTATCCTTAGGTCCTTGGAAATGTGAGTTCCTGCTTTGGATTGTAAAGCAGTTCTAAAAAGTGCTCAATGCAAAAGCAATTATTCTTTCCAAGTAATTATTACCAGGCTTTAAGATCAATCTTCTGGTTATAATTTGTTTTAAAAGACTGCTTTTAAAGTTTATGCTAATTATATTACTCACATTCATGTGATAAAGGGCATTAACACAGTGCTTTTACTCTGAGGATTTCCAAAAGCAATATAAAATAAACTCTGAACCTGCAAAGCTTCAGTGCTAAGGATCATGCCTGGTGAGCAACCTGTTGGCTTTTAACACAATACTGAACACATGCAGAATTGAAACCTGTATTTAACAGAAGCTGCCTCACAAATGAGGAAGAGACCTGATATTTTTCAGCCAAATCTTAAACTTTTGAGTTATAATCCAGTTTAGTAAAATTTTAATTAATGCTGGTGAGGTAGCTTTGGTGTGGGAAGTCACACAACTCAACTGTAACTGCAAAACATTTTGAACATGTTCACAACCAAATGAGCTGCCTGCTCTGAGCTTTACACGACTGTTGATAGTATGATTAGACCCAAGTTAATTACATGCTATTAAAGCCTACCTCCCTTTCAAAAGACTAAACCAACATTGTAGAATAAATGTTCTCAGTCAATCTATTTTGCTAAATAAATAAATCACATAATCAAAGCTAAATAACATGGGAATAATGAAACGTAGCAGTTAAATTAGGAATCCTACTTACCGACAACAAAAATGATGTTTGATTTCCTTAGATCTTCTGTAAAGTCTAAAATGAAAATAAAAATTCTTTAGTGGCAAGAGCTACTAATATTAATGTCAGCTACTCACCACACCAAATTGTGAAACACTCATGCAAGGTGATCTGATTTTACTAGATTTACTTTCTGCTATTAAAAATATATATACTTTCTCCATTCCAAAATGAGCTATTATCCTCAAGTCTATTAATCTCTCAGTTTCATAGTTGTCATTGCAGGTATGATAAAGACATTTTGCCTGAAAATAGACTTTGCAATACATATCAGTTCTTTAAAAAAGAAAGATGAAAAAAGAGAAGCGGATTCATCTTAACGTGATGTAATGCCTCCTCAGCCACTGAGGTTTCTACTGAGTATATTATTACATTATAATTGCTATAGAATCTTGTCCACCTCCCATTTAGATTTTATACTCTCTGAAATGTAGTTCTAAATTCCTCTGAGCCTCAAATTCAGCCAAATAATAACCATCATAGCTGAAATCCAGGCAATACACTCACCAAAACTATGGTATGTATTACAGCTTTGCCTTTAACTGAAAGCGTATCTTTCGAAAAAGCAATTCCTTCTGGTCTGAGTCCCAGGCATTGCACTGATTATACCAGTACAAAAGGTGATCTTGCACCATGTGAGCAAACTGAACTTTTATTATGTCTTTGAGTTAATAACTTACAAGACACATATGTGATTGTGTTAATCACATACAAGACACCTCATACAATTTTGGGGTTTATTTTGTGGTATGTAGATCTCTTATTACAGAAAATCATTTTGCTTTATCCTTTCATTCCTCTTAGACTCTTAGCACCTCGTACTTTCCAAGGAGACTTTCATAACTGCCAATTTCTGAAAACCCCTGTGAGATTTGATGCTGGTTAACAGTATTTTCTAATAATTTTGGATCCATTGGCCAAAAGCATATAGAAACGTCCTTTACAAACTTTAATCTGCATTCAAAGAGAATTCACGTGATAAAAATCCCCTGAGGCATAAAGTTCACAATATAAATAACCTGAATTCACTTAAATTTCTAAGTAACTATTTAAATAATGGGAAATCAAAGGTTTCAAAATTAAATGGCAATTGACACTGAAAAAGAAACTCACCTCCTGTGCTCTCATAACCAGAAAAACTTGACTGATCCTCCTCCTGTTAATTAAGCAATTGACAAATTGAAATGGATATTCTACATAGCTTGCATTTCTTCTTATATCTGCTTATCTGTGTATCTTAATATATATCTCTCTAAGCTCAGTTTTAATCTGTGTTGAGATACGGTTTGCAGTGTGACAGAAATCCTGCTAGTGCTGTTTCAGTTGCTAGAACATGAGGACAGAGAACCCGAGATCTCTTGAGATGATTCACTATCCCATATAATGGCTGGAGTTCCTCAGGGTTGGGAATGGGGACTGGTATTGTTTAACATCTTTGTTGGGGACAGTGGGGCCGAGTGTACCCTCAGCAAGCTTGCCAATGACACCAAGCTGTGCTTGAGGGAAGGGATGCCATCCAGAGGGACCTGGACACACTTGAGAGGTGGGGCCATGTGATCCTAACAAAGTTCAGGGCCGAGTACAAAGTCAGGGCTCCTGGGTCTGTGCAATCCCAAGCACAGTCACAGGCTGGGTGGAGAATGGATCCAGTGCAGTCCTGGGGAAAAGGACTGGAGTTGCTGGTGGATGAGAAGCTCAACACGATCCATCAATGTGCATTTGCAGCCCAGAAAGCCAACCGTGTCCGGGTCTGCATCAAAGGCAGCGTGGGCAGCAGGCTGAGGGAGCAGATCCTACCTCTGCCCTGCCCTTGAGACCCCACCTGGAGCCTTCACCTGGCTCTGGGGCCCCAGCACAAGGACAGGAACCTGCTGGAGTCCAGAGGAGTCCACAAAGATGCTCAGAGGGCTGGAACACCTCTCCTAGGGAGACAGGCTGAGAGAGCTGGGGTCGTTCAGCCTGGAGAGGTCTCTGCAGAGACCTTACAGCACCCTCCCAGAACCTGAAAGGGGTCTGCAAGAGAGCTGGAGAGGGACTATTTCCAAGGACATTGAGTGACAAGGGGGAGTGGCTTTAAACTGAAAGACAGTAGGTTTGGATTAGCTCTTGGGAAGAAATTCTTCACTGTGAGAATAGAGAGGCACTGGAACATGCTTCACAGAGAAGTTATAGATGACCCATCCCTGGAAGTGTTCAAGGCCAGGGTGGATGGGACTTTGAGCAATCTGGTCTAGTGGAACATACTGCTGGGGGTTTGGAGCAAAATGATCTTTAAGATCCCTTCCAACCCAGGCCATTCTCTGCCATAACACTGGTTTTGTGAGAAACAGCTCTTCATTGTCCAAATGCACAATTCCCACGTGATATATAAGCAACCAATGTGCATCCTGAATTTCTTCCAAAGTATCTGTGGTATGATCAGCTGTTAATAGTGAGAAAGCAATATTGGAGAAACTTCTAAAAGTGAATTATAACATAAAGATAGTATTAGTCTTTGATCTCAAATAACTTAAAAGTGTTTACCTTCTGAATGCAACACAAGCTACAAGTTGTTATAAAGGCTGTTGACCTACAAGGAAGGACTACACCAGGGAAATAGGGGATGTGGCATGTTTTGTCTCCTGAGATTTAGCCACTTAAAATTATTTTGTCACTTGCTGTATATTACAATCAATGAGAAATTACAAATACTAGCCAGCAAGACTGTCAGAATGGGAATTCTTTATTGTTCTGATAAGTGAGAATTATATATATGCTGGACATAGTCTAGGTTATGAGGTGTCAATACACTCACAGCAACAATGCTTTAGCCTGGTCTGTAAAATAGCAATAATAGCATTGACAGTAACGCCTGTGACAGTATTACATCATCAGTGCATAACATCAGCACAAAACATGGGATGTGAGTCATCTCAGTAGCATATGGCTATCAAGCCATAGCTTCTGACAGCACAGCTCTCAGAAATAGCCACCTTTCAGTGTGTAGAGCTGCAGGAAGAGATGAAGTGACATGAACTGCAAGGTGACTGGAATGGGTAAACTGCTGCCCACTGTAATTTGAAGGGCTCATGCACTACCCTTGCAGGTTTCTCCTTGTGTTTCCATCTTTACTGAAACTGAAGTACTCTTCATTAGGCTGAAGTACCATTACATTGGTTGCACAAATTATTTTCACTTTTTAATTCACAGTAATTCTCAGCCTATTACACTGCAGCAGAAGAACTGTCATTTAAAAAAAAAGAAAGCTGTCATTTTTAAATGAGAGATTAATCTCTTTCCTACATTTCAAGTGACAATATTAACCCTACATCCTTTATTTTTGGATGTAATAATACAATAAAATAATTGACCCTGCAAAGGATATATTGTATACAAAAGGCTTCATTTTAGATTCCACTTCTTATAATGCCTTTGAAGATTTATAGATCAAAATCATTTTAGGCACTAAGTTTAGAGTAAAATTATTTTAAAAATTAGGATCAGAATTGCAAGATTACAATCAAGTTAAAGAATCGAAAGTGGCATTACTTCTTTCAAGTTTTGCTTTTTTTCTCTCCTATGACTGCAGACTGAAACTGCCTCCAGCCAGTTTTTGTGCTGATCTGGGTGAGGAGCTAGATGTGCTGTTTGAGGTCCCTTGCAAAGAGTGACAGTCTGACGCCCTGTTTAATGCAGTCCCCGCGTGTTTGCAGTTGACAATACCCATTTCTGATTGAGTCATTCTAGCAAGGAGGTCTCTAAACTGTGAAAGGCTTGACCTGTATCAGCCTGAAAACACAGCTCTGTCTGGTTACCAGAGTGCTTTGGAAAATAACTGTGGGATTTAGCAAGTGATCACATAAGGCAAAGTCCCTCCCGTTCGACAGCAAATGGTATTTGACACCACATTGCCATCAGCAGTAGTCATTTAGCAGCAGTCTCTGTACTCTCAGTACAGCTGTTTCCACGTACTTGAAACCAAAGTGAGGAAGATTGCATCTTATAATGAGCTCCGAAGAAAGATGGGTAGTCTGTAATTTCAAATGCCTTTACAGTCAAGTTATATCTCCAAATATTATCTGGAAACATATTCATTCATGGAACATAGCTGTCTCTGTAACT
This sequence comes from Cettia cetti, assembly GCA_013401135.1. Taxonomy (NCBI): domain Eukaryota; kingdom Metazoa; phylum Chordata; class Aves; order Passeriformes; family Sylviidae; genus Cettia; species Cettia cetti. The sequence continues at coordinate 56,192 of VZUI01030667.1, read as the reverse complement.
ACTTAAACAATATTGACAGTACATTTAAATAATTGCTAAATAGAGAAGTTTGCTACCTGTAAATAATTGCTTATTTGACATTTGTCTTTAGAGCTGGAAATGCAGGCTTTTGACTGCCATTTTAGTTGTCACTTATGTTGTAATGAGTAAATATCTGGCTGGTAGTAGATACTTCATTGGTTAATAAGTTTTCAGTTACTGTCATTGTTAGGTTGTGAGGTAAGTCCACAGGATCATAGAAGGATTTGGGTTGGAAGATCACCTAGTTACAACCCACCTAATTTCTGTAATAACAAACTATGACAGTAAGCCTCAGCAAATAATTAATGGAATGATACAGAATTCTTCAGAATTCTTCAATTTTGCTGCTAATGAATCAGTATTCTTAAGGAATACCAATAAAATAGACAATTTTTTTTATCTCATGAAGGGGGATTTTCTTCTTTAGGACTTAGTGGCAGCTGTTGTGAATGTCAATTACCTGATGAAATGAGAAAGTTTTCCTCTTACCCATTATTAGCCTCTGCTCCAGTCCTTGCATGTTTCAGTTGGGGGTTTTTTTTGTTTGTTTTTTTTTGTGGAAAAGAAGAGTTCTACTTTATCACCTCATTGTTATTTGAAAGCTTGTAGAAAACAATGGTGAAAAGTGTCTGATATATTTTATTCAGCTTTCTAACAGATAATAACAGGAGTTTCTCCTCCAAATTTACCAAGGGTGATAAATAATCACAGATAAAGGAGAAAAGAGGCAGTAGAATGAGACCAAATTTAAAATAGAGCATGACTGCTGCTTAAAGTTATGCTCAATTTTCAAGTTTGAATTTTAGAATGTAAATGTTCCAAGGAATGTTTCAAACACAAATTATTAAAAAAAAAAAATTACATGTTTCTTTGCTAGTTTTATGCAAGGGCAGTGCTCCCTGGGAATGGATTTTATGAGCCATACTATTAAATTTGATTTATACTTCAAATCAATTTTTAGCCTGAGCTGCTTTCTGCAAGCTGAGTGTTAAAGCATGCCTCTGGAAAGCAGAGGTTGCTGTGCTCTGACCTCCTCTCCTCCAGAACTAATAAATAAGGTAAGATACAGTAGGAATACCTTCATACTTGAAGGCATTTTTTCACACCAAAAGACAAATTTTCTTATATACTTCATACTGCTCAGCAGGGTGGAGTTGTGTCAAAAAGGACTAATAGAAATTAAGATGCGGGTATAATGCTGATGTTTTTCAAGGTGATTTTTGTTTGTTCAGAATTCATACAACTGCAAAAACATTAGTGCTCATAAAAGCATTACAAAATTCTGACAGATGAGATCCCTGTGATTCCCATTTAATTCTGGGTTTCTAGCAAAGAGAAAACTCTGTGCCATTATCTCTTGTGAGGACAGGCTGAGGGAGCTGGACATGTTCAGCCTCGAGAAGAGAAGACTGAGAAGGGACCTAATCAAAGTCTGTTGGTATCCGAAGGGAGGTGTCAGAGGATGGACCAGGCTCTGCTCAGTAGTGCTGAGCAGTGGTTCAAGAGGCAACAGGCAGAAAATGATGCACAGAAGTTCCACCTAAACAGGAGGAAGGACTTGATTGTGTAGGTGACCAAGCCCTGGCACAGATTGCCCAGTGAGGCTTTGGAGTCTCCCTCACTGGAGATATTCAAGAGCCAGCGGAAGCAATCCTGTGCCTTGGGCTGTGGGATGACCGCCCTGAGCAGGGAGGACAGACAAGGTGACCCACTGCACTCCCTCTTCCCACCTTCCCCTTCTGTAATTCTCTGATTCTTCTTTTAAAACAAAACTTATTATCAGTTCTAAAAATAATAATTTAAACAATTATACCTAATAGTTAGAGATTAACCCATTTTTAGCACTCGCAAGCCAAGATCAAATTATCTAGCTTTTAAGTTTAGTTGGGTTTTTTTTCAGATTTTGCATTTGTGTTCTTCAAGAACATTAAGAAGAATATCTGTAGGTAGTTTAGAGAGGAAAAAGCAACAATCTGTGTGCTATAGTTTGGGGGGTGGGCGTTTGTTAACTTCTGTATGTATTTATATTTATAATGACAAAAATACATACGATTACTAAGCATGAAAATGAAAGCAAAATCTATTTAGTTTCATATTGATTTCCAGACACTGGAAAAAAATTTCAAAGAAATTACCTGTTAAGGGCAACAAAGTATGCAACCAGAACTCCCCTCTCAGGAGACTAGCAGCAGTTTGCATCATCACAGCAGTGTAAGAGTGTTCTGGTAAACCAAACACATCATTTGCAATTTTAATATTAATTTGATTTAAAAGGCTGAACTAGAGGGGTCAGCATTATATGTAACTTGAAGAAGAACTTGAGCTTGATTTTTAAATATATTCGTGTTTTAAAGGCATCAGAGACATTCAACAACTATATTATGTATGCCTATTTTCTGTCTATCACTGACTCTGGATTGGTTCTATCACCTATAGTATTCAGTTAGTTTTCAATTAGGTCTGTATTTATAGAAAGCTCTCAGTGTCCACAAAATTCTGGAATTTTTCCTTTAGTATTTTTTTTCCTGTAAATCACCATCATTCCTTAAATTATTCTTCTCTATGTGGAGTATTTTTGCTGTTTGGTACAAATTCTCCCAGGGACTTTTTTTTTTTTTACCTCAAGTCACTGCAGCAGAGAAGTGTAGCAGGAGACCTCCCTGTGTATTTGAACTGCAAACTTGGTGCTTCTCAGCTCCTTTTTTAGACAGCTGATGACAACCCTAATGAATGTATCCCTCACATCAGACACCTCAGCACTATATGCAGAACCTCTCTGCCCTGAGAGCTGCCTTCTGAGAGCTGAAATTCAGTGGTTTGGGTTCTTTGTTGCTAATGGTTTGGCTTGGGGGTTTTTTTTATGTATGTGCATTTTGTGGTTTTTTGGGGTTTTTTAAACTTTAGATAAGAAGGCTTTTCTGCAGGCCTGTCTCAACTCAGTTTTCAAAAAGAAAAAATCTTGGCATGGAGAAGGATAAGAATAGTGTTGCAAAAAAACCCCTAAACCCAGCATGTGACCTCAGATCCTATGATTTGCTGCTATTCAGATAAAAATTGACACTTGTACTCAAATTTTGCCTCTCAAAGACCTTCTCTGCTTAACATTTGCCAAGCATATTCAAGGTTTACTAAAACATCTATTTATCTATTATTAGGTAGTTTTATAACTTTCAACTTCTGCAGTATTTATAAAGGATTTCTGTGTTAAGAAGGAATTGAACTATCTGAAGAAACAGTCCACTGATTTGAGATTCACTGCTGTGAAGGAGTTCTAAAACTAGGCCACTTTTCATTCTTTATGACTGATATTTAAGCACAAAATGACTAACATTCACTGCACAGTCCTGGGATACATAAGGAGTAAAAAAAACCCAAATAGGAAACATATGGCTTTCTGAAAATACATAGGGGATTTTTTTCTATTTTCCAGTGTATCCAGAGAAGCCACTCTTCTGATTCAATACAGTACAAATAAGTGATTTTAAGAGCAGTTTTGTATTCCATAGAGTAAACCAGCATCTTTGCAATCACTGCAGTTTTATATGTGTATGTAAAAATATATAGGATGTACTTCGACTGTGATTAAGAAATATAAAAGAAATAAAAAGGCACTTCCTTCTGCAGTGTTTTAAAATATAGGAATTACTACTACAAATGTTTTCAAGAAAGGCTTTGGTAGCTGTCTTTAGTGATGCTGGGCTATGTGAACAGAACCGATCCACAGTCTTGAGCAGGGCCTCTAAATCTCAGAGGCAGAGTGGGTTTAAAATCCACCTAAACATTTCTTTATCAATTTTTGGTAGAATAGGAAATGTTCTGCTGTGGATCCTATGTGCATGAACTGTGTGGGTTACCTAATATTCCCCAAGAATTATGCAAGTTCTTGGGACTGTAAAGGTAGGACTCATAAATTTAGCTGTGAAGTTCCATTTTGTTCATGAAGGCAAAAGGCCTCAGTTTGCCAGTGGAGGGGCAAGCTGGTGTGGGGAAAGAAGGTACAGTATCTACTGTTACTGTCTACAGAAATGATGATACTGTAAATTGCAATGCTTTTACTACAGGCACTTCCACAATCCACAGAGAAGGACTTCATAATTTACTGCAAAATTATTCAGTGAGACATAAATGCAGCACCTCTTGAAGAATAATGTCACCATTGTTTAAATCTCCAGTAACTCATTTGGGCTCACCATCATTTTGACTGAATCCTTATGCCCTGTACTGCCCACCAGAGCTACAGGCAGCAACTTTGGGTTCAAAATTATGAAAGAATTGGAATGCAAAGACTTCAACTAACCTTGGCAGATTAGTCTCCCCTGATGTATGTATCACCAGAAAGTAAGTTCAAATAACATCTGTGAAAGAAGAAGCAAACAACTGCTTCTGGCATTTCAAAGGAAAAAAGCATTGGTTGACTCTTGGGTGATTTTTTGCCCATTTTGCCATGTTTTGCATGGGGGAAAATAAAGCAGGAGACTTTCTCACGCATGCTTTTATTACAGTGCACAATGGTGATTTTGAAAGAGAAAAAAATTTCTTTGCGTTTACAAAATTATTTCAAAGCACCAAAATACACATGGTTTGATCTTATTCAGGAAACATTTTGTAAGGCAAACTGTAGTACTTTGTTTCTAGAACTGTTGTGGGTTTTTTTTTTAAAGCATTTAATAGGATAGTTTCCATGGCAACTGAACTGAACAGATTGTTCACTGACTTCAGTACATTTCTATTAAACATCTTTTCTCTGTAGTTAGGCCTGCTTTTCCAGCTCTTTCATGTCTTTGGATGCTTATTCATTTTGTCTTTTTGCAGATATCCTTAAACTAGGTTGGACTCCACCTTTAGCAAAAACAAGTGTTGAGAGAACAGTTTCACAACCATCCTCTGAGTATCCTCTCATTTTCTTTTCTATTCCATATTCCTGTTTTAATCAGTTTCCCTGTATAGCCAGCATCTGTAATTCAAATTGATACTGCTGTCTATCAGCAAAAGAGAAATGGACACTGCAGAACTGTTCAGCATTAAAAGCCCAAGTGGCTTCTGGATACTTTTGGTTATTTTACTAAGAACTGTAATGTGTAATGCTGCACAGCACATATGAATAAAACTGCTATTACACCAGAAGTTTCTTATGTTCTCAAGTAAAAAGAAAGAACATGATTAATATATTACATTATAATTTGACTCCTTGAAGAGTTTAATTAATGTTTATCTAGTTTTGAAAGGTACCTTTAGAAGTCTGAATGAGAATTTGTCCTGCTAATGGAGGTGTACACTTTGCTCTCTGTAGTACTGTAAGGCTAACCCCAAAGCATTGTGTCTGAAGGGTTAAATAAATTACTTGGACTGAATCTTCAGAGCAGGGAAAAGGGAGTCAAAACAAAGTGACAACTGATAGGAAACACAGTAAATGGAGGAAAATGGTCTTTGGTTTAGTCCACAGAGCTTTAGTTAAATGAGGCTTTCACTTTGCACTTGCCCATCAGTTTTATTAATATTTGTGTTCTGCCTCTGCATTGAAAAGACTCTCAGGAACTTTTCATTTTGTCTCTTGAATATTTAAGTTTCAAGCTATGCTAAGCAGTCAGGCTGGAAATATTGTTATAGTCTTAGTAGCAATGGAGTCTGTTTTGCATTAGTTCACTAAAAGCTTTTCTGCTGCTCTCCTAAAGCTGAATTCCTCTGCTTTGGACAGGAGACTACACTGAGCTGTAAAACAAAATTTAACTACATGGCAAAAACTTAATCAGGAGCCTGTTTCCTCTTGTTAGAATGAGTAAGTGTCTTTCAGGGCTTTTTTCCTCCACTTGGTTTTAGTTTTGCTTGTGAATTTTTCAAGTGAGCTGTCACATTTCTAATTATAAAACATTCTGAACTTGCAGCAAAGATTGGGTTATTCAATTTTTTTTTAGATTGAGTTGATTGCTTGTCATTGCTGAACAGAAAACCTTTTTTTTTCTTTTTTTTTACATCTACCTTCCTAGGTCTTTGATACATTGCGGGGGTGGGGGATGGGGAAAGGCAATCTCTTTGCACATATCTAATTGCATCAGTAAATGGAGTATGACACTGCAAGGGCATGGAAGTCTCTCAATTATGAACTGGTAACTCCCTCAAAGGCACAAAAATGTGTTTCCATGTTTTGTAGATGTGAGGGTGATGAGGCACTGGAACAGGTTGTCCAGAGAAGCTGTGGATGTCTCATCTCTGGAAGCATTCAAGGGCAGGTTGAATCAGTCTCTGAGCAATCTGGTCTAGTGGAAGGTGTTCCTGCCCATGGCAGGGAAGTTGGAACTAAATGATCTTTAATGTCCCTTCCAACTTAAACATTCTGTGAACTCTGTGACCTCCAGTTCCAAATATTAGAAGAGGTTAAATATATTTTTGATTATACATGTGTATAAATGAACACAGTGAGCACTAAAAACTTATCACACTTAAGAGCATTGCAGCAGCAAAGAGCAATCCTTATTAAACCAGCAACTAGTCATGACAGCAAATTCTGCAAATTGAAAATACTCTTTAAAGCTGTGGCAGTCAAAAACACCTGGCCCAAAATATATTCCTGAAGTCTTAATATGGGTTAAAATAAGTAATAATGTTACTTTGCTTTTATGTTATCCAATCAAGTCATAGGTAGTGTAATCATGATTCTAGAGAAGGCTATAGAGATTGCTAAGGCATGAAACCTTGGCTGGTTCTTCTACAAGGCATTCTCAATGAGAGGTACTATCTGCTTCATTTATTAATTTATTTCTATTTTTCAGAAACATGTATTTCTAAGTTATTCTAAAAATTTACATTATTTCTTTCATAATACAGGATCTCACAGGTCTGAGACAAACCCACAAAAATACTTACTAATGATTTGGAGAAAAGACTGGGGTTTTTTTATTTTTCTTAAAAAAGGGGTCTTTCCCTCTTGCCTTTCAGTGCTGTAGGGACTTACTGATTACAAGTGTTCTAGTTCTTGAAGTATTCATGGATAGCCAGTAGAAAACAATCAATTTACTTTTAATTTAGTTACGTGAATTTAATTGAATGATCATTTATAAAATGTACAGTTCAAAGCTTAAGCTTTCTCTGAGTTGTTTTTAATTCAATTTCCCTTGCATACTCTTCCAGAAAAGCCAGATCTTAATTTTCACTAGTATTGTTTTGCACTGTTTCAACAAGAGGTATCATTTGTTTCCGGAAGCACGTGGCACTCCTCTATATCAGTAGTTGGAACCACACCACTCAATCTCCTTGCTCTGCCTACCAGTAAGAGACATTATTCTGGAAAAAGTAATGTACATCTGAGGAACTCAGATGGTTTTTTGGCTTGGTTTACATTGGAGATTTTCCTGGCTCATTCCAAGAATGAGAAATGCAAAAGTATCTGTGTAAGTCCATTTCAACTGCGCCAAGACACCCATTGCCAGCTGTGGCTTCATCTTCTGTGTGACCCCCAACTCCTCCTGTTCAGTGACTACCAAGTTGTTCCCCTAAAATTCAGCCATTTTTAGCAGCTCATCTGTGTAAGGTTGCTTGGAAACCAGCCTTCTTATCCCCCATGTCCCCATGACAGATTTCCTATGCAATAACATCACTGCATGACACATTTGTATCCAGACACACATTCTTTCCACTTGAGATTCTCTGAGTAAAGGTTGTTGATGCTTCATGCAATTCGTAAACAGCATGTGGTAAATCACTGGAGTATTAAATCACTGTCACAGTCAAAATGAGCTCAAGTTTTGAATGTGAGCAGTTCCCTACTCCTGAATTTAGTTATTGATCTTTCTTTCCTGAGAGTAATTTCTCATTTTGTTTTTCAGACCAGGCAGCTAGGTGGTATTATGACTTCATGGTAATCTCCACTCCAGTTTTTGCTTCTGTATATAATACTTGCTCCCATAATTTCAAATGAATTGCAATTGCTTTCTCCTTTATATTTTCTTTATATTTGTACAAGGTATTTCATATAAACGGTGTATACATTTATTTATTAGTAATAGAAATATATTTATATATTTAAATGTTGCAAAAACTATCAAGATAGCAACTTGCAGTTGAAGTGAGTCGGTGTCAGCCACTTCATATTTATATAGCTGTCTTTGACTGATGGGGTTTGAGCACAGTTTTAGCTTCATTTCTCCTTCTTTGTTTGTTAACAGTATTGCATACTGGTCATAATGGGGATGTGTTAGTTTATGCAAAATAATGAGAAAAGCTAACTGCCACATCTGGCAGCAGGAATATTTGCCATTGACAAAGACAATAAGGTCCCATCATAGTCTTCTTGTTCAATCTCATGTGGGAATCACACACATTCAAAACTGCAGTGCTTTCATGGATGGTGTAATGTATCATCAATGTACTATATAGTTTGCAATTATTACAATATCAGTATACTTTCATATTTCTGTTAATTTAATTTTATTTTGTAACTATAAAACTTGTGATTATTATGTAAACAATATGAACCAAGAGTATAATTTGTTTAGTATATGTACTCTTCCAAAAGAACCTATTTTAAATGTCATTAAAATGCAAAATTCAACATCAAAATAGCCAAACATAATATAAATATAGATTCTGCCTTATAGACCTTAACTGCTAAATATTAAAGTACAGTGCAGACAGAAATAATGGGAAATTTACAACTTTCCTGGGCAGATAATGTTTTAAGAAGGGTTTATGAAAGAATGAGATTTAAAAGGGGATGTGGAGACAGAAACAAGCTGCCTCCTTGAAAAACAGCCAAGCTGAAATAACTGAGCCAAAAAGAACAGTAAAGGGGTCTAAAAATTAAAATAAATGAATGGAACTAGGACCTGTAACATGTTGCAGGTGAGGATAAAGTGTTGAATTGAATACTGTGAAGGAAAACCAATGAATGATCCAACCATAATGAAAATTCAGTTTTGTTGGCCCTCATTTTGTCACTAGCTTTAAAATGTCACAAAAAAAGATCTCTTTTGAAAGTAATGAGAAAAGAGGTGAGAACATTTGCAACTGCATTTTGTTGAATGACAACAGCAACACAAATTAACATTCTGTGCCAAGCTGCTTACAAATCTAGAGGGATGTTTGTGGTATTCATGAAGAAAATACAAGCAGAGTCATGCAAAAGTGGAAGACAGGAAGCAAAACATAGAAAACCACCACCCTTAAGTACGGTGGTGTGATAGACACATGGCTTTGATTTATTTTTTTTTAACCTTCTAAGTAATTTAAACTTTTAATGCTTATCCACAGCACAGTAACAAGCATATAACCCTTATCCTTAGTGCAGCATCCAAGCCACAGGAACCTCCCATGTTTCATTTTGTGCCCATTGCGTCTTTTCCAGTCACTGGGGACCGGAAAATGCCTGGATCCATTTTGTCTGCATCCTCCCTTCAGATTTCTGTACAATTTGATGAGATACCCCTGAGCCTTCTCTTTTCCAGACTGAACACTCGGGTCTCTCAGCCTTTCCTTGAAAGAGAGATGGTCCAGTCCCTTAATTGCCTTAGTGGTCCTTTGCTGGACTCTTTTAAGGATCTCCATGTGGTGTATTACTAAATCCAGAACTGAACCTTAGTCCACATGTGACCTTACCAGTGTTGATGCGAAAATTATAGGGGAAAGATATATACAACCTTTTTTTCCCTCTCTCTCTGGCATTCTTCTTATATACAAGGAAAACTCTAATCAAAATTTAGTGTTTAGATATCATTGAACAGGATCAGTAGAAAGGCTGATTTCAACATACTGTAAGGTTTTGTTGTTCTTTATTTTTACAAACATTTTTTTCATAGGGAGAATGATTCAGCTGTAGATATATTTCACACTTTCATAATTTCATACTGTTCATTTGAAAAGTTTTACTTCTTAAATATATAGCAGACTTACAGTGGATTTTAGAAATTCTATTTGTCACATTTGCCAACATTTTTAAATTTATGGAGGAAATTCAGCAATGCACAGTAATGGAAGATACAGGCTCTTAATACTACAATAATATTCATTCTTTTTTCCTAACCAGAAAACAATATCTGTGTATCATGAAATTACTTATGTTGCACTTAAGAATCCATTTGCCCTACCCTTTAAGTTCAGACAAATATAGCACAGCATGTATATAAACCAGAAAACTGTCTAGAGAGAAGTCATATATACAGAAAATTACCTGGTCTTCAAAGTCAAAGTCTGTATAAATAGCATCTCCAGAATCCATAATCAGACTGCAATCCAGTTCATTTTGCCCTAAAATAGAAAAAAAAATTAGAATTCAGAAATGGATTGAAAATTTTTACTTTATGTGGCGGAACACTATAATATTTCCAATTGTCTGTATCTGTGTAAAAACTGTGATCCAAGGAACCATTTAGGTTTGCTAGAGTGCCCAGGTGAATGGTATTTCATTAGCAAAGCCTTCAAAGCATCCATAAAAGCCACTGCAAATCTTAATAAGGAAGGGCTGTGCTAAATGGTGAATTGTTTTAGCTAGATTGCATATTTATTAGGCAGGGTGTTCTGCGTGCCATGACTTGCAATTGCAAAATTGCCACACTCAAGGGAAAATACAAACCAGTTTAAGAAAGAGAAAAGAAATACTAATTTCTGATTAGCAGATAAGGCTCCTCGAGTGGTGTTGATAGGGGACCAAAGCAGCACACTTCCAGCAGCAATTGTCTCCATTTACATCCTATTCTACCCCTTCCCAAGGAGACTGTGTGGCCCTGCCCCTTCTCCTTGTCATCTTCCTGTGGCAGGACCAGGAAGAATGCAGTCTCTTGCACTTGGGATGATAAAATTCAATTGTAGAGAAGCCTTGACCTGTCTGAGCTTTACGGTTTAGCTTCACCTGAACTGCCGAAGTTGCAGGACAAGAGAAACTGAGCTTGGTATTTCTAGAAGTCTTGTAGTAGGGGAGTCATTGCTAAACCACAATGGGAGGATAAACCACTGCTAATGTTTCTATATAAACACAGGAAGGGTATGACACGGCCATCATACTCTGGCACTGTCACCCCAATCAGATTATCTCAATCCTGGGCAATAAAGAAGGAAATGGTCTCCTGGGTCCTCCAGATGGTGCAACCCTAAACCAAATTCTGCACATATTCTAAACACTTTAAAATGTTAATAGGCATGAGACTATAGAAGTGATTTTCACAGCATTAGTAAAATGAGAATAATAAAAATATTTTAATGATACACAGAAACCTAAAAATTATAGCCAGCTGGCCACAGCTAAGTCCAACCACCCACTTCATGTGCAGAGCAACAGGTAATACCAGGGGAAGTGTAAGCTGTGTTTTGTTTTGCCTCCTCATCTCCCCAGTGAAACAAAACCACTAATAAAGAAAACAATGCCCTCCTTGCTGGGTTACAGGTGTCTCTACTTGGTATGATGTTCCTGCAAGCACTGGCACTGAGGGTACATAGTTTTAAGCCTATTGCTGACCTGGAGTTGTTTTCTCACCATTAGAGTTGTTTGTATGGGTGGCTGGTTGTAACAAGCACTATCAATAACAGATTTTGCAGTTCAATTTGTGCCAGATGCATTTATACATTATCTGGGTTTGTTTGCTTTTGAAGTTTACATAGTAATAATCTGTGTAGGTGGTGAAGTAAATATCCCTGAAAGAGAGAATAGAGGAGAGGAGCTGGATGTCACAATGACCAAAAACTGTAACTGCATGGTACAAATGATAATTCCAGGGTGTCTTAGTTTGCAATCCTTATCAAAATTACTGCCAAATTAATCTTCAATTTAACTTTCTGGACTACATAAGACATACCAGGGAAAGACCTGCATCTACCCATCTGATGATGCTTTTGTTTTGGTTCCTCATTCCCCTGCCCCCACCCCCAGTGCTCATGAACGGTTTTTCAGATTGCTATTAAAAAATCCCAGAAAAGAGTAATATTCCTGGTACTGCAGGCTCACATGTATACACACAGCATGTTCTCTGGCATGTACACTTTATGGTGTTTAGAAAATACCTTTCTCTAAAAGATATCTGCAAGGAAATAGATTTCCAGCTGCTGAGAGAATCTTAATTTTTTGATTTATCTTACACAGCTGACATCTCACTCTTAACACCGTGTCATTGTTGATAATATAATTTAACTAAGCCTCAGTTGTCACTGGCACTGGCCTACTCTGACACATCAATCACTTCTAAAGGCACTTGTTGGCACTTTATTAAAGGCACTTGATTAACTGTCACTTAACTACCAAGAGCAGTACATATTCTTAGCTAGAAACATTAGTATGAAATATGGTGCTGCTAACTTAAATGTAAAGGTCAGGATGAAAATGAATACTCATGCATAATGTATCTTAAGTGATAAAAGCCATAATGGTTATACAATTTTAATACGGTCAAGCATGTTAAAGCCTTTTTTCCTTGAGCTAGAATACCAGTGTCCTTGGAAAATCATAGCTTCTTCCTAGGGTATATTCAAGAAAAATTGAAAATCAGTCTTTTCTTTCATGGTTTAATGAAAACTAACAAACTCCATGACTATCTGTCACTGAGCAATGCTCAGACTTCTTTACCCTTCTCAAATTGCCTAAAGACAGACTCATCAGAAATTATTTGAAGTAAATGGCTACTCCCAAGAAAAGATAAAGTAGTTAAGGGACATATCAGAGCACTTGTGCTATCCCTGGTGCAGCATGAGTAGTTTGCTATGCTCCAGCTCAGTTTGTAGTTGGAGGGAGCATATTTTGCTCTGAGGTTGGACTAAATCTTCCTAAAACACGTCTTGCAGGGGAGAACAAGCTCATTAACTATCAGTTGTAGGCACGGCAGCAGAGGCACACCAAGGAGCTCCCTGGCAAGGTACTGGCACTCAGGAATCCTGCTCTAGGCAGATCTCCAGACAAGGCTAAAGACAAAAGGAGAGCCTTGGAAAGTGGATAATTCAAAACTCAGGTCAGGTTTTCTAAATGCAAGTTTAAATCAGCAACATTTTACGTAGAACCTGTGCAATGTTTATCTGTCAAAGGTGAAATGCACAATGTTGTCTTAGGGAAAAGAGGAGGACTGGTTCAAGTGTTTGGAAGCAAACATGCCCTGCTACGTTCAGTGAGATTGCAGGTTGCACATCTCATGTCTGACAACAAAGCAGTTGATCATAAATAAGTTTTAATTGCCTTTTCTGAGCAAGTTGTATTGTTTTTCTTTTACTAAGTTGGTACCATGAGAACTAGGCTATAAAAAACAATCCATACTTGTCTATTAGGAGGAAAGGCTTACAAGTTTGATTTGTCATAATTCTTTCAAAAGGGTTCCATTCCACCAAATAATCTCTTCATTGTCTTAGAGCTTTCCTGTGATTATATGAACCTTTAGGAAGTGATCTGAGTAACTTTATCAGTTGCAAAAGGGGAAACTCAAGTTCAAGATACCATTTAAGAAAGCCCATGAAAATTCTACTGCCATGGAGAAATAACTTGCAAGCACCTGATTTGAAAATGTTCCCTTAGGGTTTAAAATATGCTTCCTTGATTGCATGAATAAAGTTAAGGCAATGGACACCTGGTCACTTTCATGTTTCCTGTGTTTTCCTTAGAGAAAAAAAGAGAGGATTTTATTAGGTGCAGTACTACACAATTAAAAAAGAAAGCAGTTGAAAGTTTTTATTAATTCCCTGTTAACTGAATAATCAGGTCTCTGGGGAGGAACAGGTTGAAATATGAAAAAGCAGAGAGCTAGAATCCATTCCCCTTTTTTGCCATGTTTTGTATCTTGATGCTGAAGGCATCTTTCATAACAATTTGTCTTGTGAGGAATCCAAGAGGATCCAATGACACAGCACAGAGGGATGAGGTTAATTAAAGGTGGTTGCAGTTGTATAAGGATGTGCCAACAGGCACTACCCCTGCCAAGACTGGCCGTCAGGGACAGTGATACCCTTCACCAGAGGGGTGCACAGCTGTGCTCAGTCACTTCCTTCACCATTTTGTATTTTTTATTTTATATTTTACACTGTATTTTACATAATGTTTGTTGCTCCTAAGCTGATTTGCACAAGATTAATCGTGGAAAGCTGCGAGAGTGTGGCTGTTACAGGCAGGTGTGTAATTCTTACGACAGAGATGCACCCCAAAGCCCAGGGGATCATGGCTGTAAAGACTCTGGTCCTATGAAACATTTCAGTGTTTTAAGCCTGGATTCGTGACACTTTCTCTGAAAATGTGTTCATCCTTAAGTTGTCACAAATGCAAATGTCAAGCATTGCCTTTTCACAGTTCACTAAATTCATTTATACAATGAAAATAAACTGTACTGATCTGTCTAAATTTATCTGCAGTTGACTTCACTTCCCATCACAAGGTAGCTATGACCCATCATGCAAATTAATTAAGTCTGCTCCTTGGACCATTTGTGTTTAGCAAATCAGCTAATGAATTTCCAATCCTTGCTTAAATGCATTACTTATTTTGAATCCTGCTAGCAATTCTATTCAGTATGGTTCATTGGCTCAAATATGCCCATACTATTTTAGCAATGATAGTATTCACACATTTCAACACTGACTGTCATAAAAGCAATCTAAGCCTATCCTGTGAAACATACTGCTTCTCTTAATAACATGTTTAAACTCAATAATTTTTTTTTTATTATTTTTATATTATGGAACATGCTCTGAAGCACCATCTAATAACTCAATTAATACAAGTTGCATATAAGCATTTGGGCAACACAAATGCTTAGAAGATAAACTTCAAGTGGAATATTATAGAAATAATTTGTTGAAGCACTGATGAGCATTAGAATGATTACATTATAATTTTCCTCTCTGTAAGATTCTTCTAATACAAATTTTATTGTAACCTTACGCTGTTGAGTTTCATGACAGGTTGTTGCTCTTGGCAACAGTGTTAATGTGTTGTAGAAGGCAACAATAAGAAAATTGTATTTTCATCTATAAACATTTCAGTTGTTTTCTTTCAGTACATATTGTTACAAAGTTGATTACATCTGGATTTTACAGTTTATAACATGAATTAGATTGATGTGGTGGCATGAAAATATTAGAAATACTATGTTTATGTTAGCTACAAGGAACTACAGTATATTGCAATACCACTAATAAGATTAGAAGACAAAAAGTGAGATCAAGACATGCTGGAATTGCAACCTCTAGAAATTAAGCACCTGATCTCATAGAAATTCTACTTCAAATCTCATTATTATCAGTGCTCAGAGTAGGCACTAATCAGGTGATTGTGGCATGACATCTGCTCATGGCTATCCAATTATTTTGGTGAGGGATTTATTAAATAGATTAGACTTTCAAGGAACTGACTGGAACTCATCCAGAATCACAACCAATTTTTGCAAATTGTTTAGCTGTCATCAAGCTGTTTGTCAGAGCTTGCACCTTTATGACACTTCTTTCCCCTCCTTCCTGTCCAGAATTTGAATCAGGTAGGAAATCCAGAGGCAATTATCAACACAATGTTGTACAGTGGGAATGCCATTTTAGGTTTGGGATCAACCTCTTGCCTCTACGAATAAGGCTAAACACAAAATGAATAAGTATGCCAGTTAAGAGAGAATCATCTTTATTCTTCTGTGCATCTTTTCTCAAAGGTGACCATTAGAATCCTGTGGGCTTTTTAGCTGATGCACTTTTATAATTTTCAACCTCCTCCCCAACCCCCCTTGTATTCACTGGCCTCCCCCTCCCTACCTTGGTACTTTATCTCATTTAGAACCTTATCAAAAATTTCTTTCTGTGTGCTGGTTCAGAAGACATTTATGACATCATCTACCTATGTAATGCTAGTACTTGATTTGGAAAACAGCCAGGGATGCATTGTAAAAGGAAGAAATTGTGGTTACCAATGAACATTTCTCTGCTGCCCTCAAACAAAATATTTCTGACAGATGTTATGGATTTTCGGTACCTTGATTTTTTAGCTTAAATTCTTTTGAAATCCTTTATCTCTCAAAGGCTTTACTTTGAAGATATTCAAGCCTCAGTAAGCATAATAATAAATAGACAAATAAATAAAATCCCCAAACACTTGACTTATATTCACACAGCATTTCAGAATTAGTACCAATTATTAGGGAGGAAGTATGATCATTAATCTCACAGGACTGATTTTCTGGTGAACACCAAGGTATCACTGGAACTGAAACAGCTGACAACTAGACTTGAAAACTTTTATGATTTTTGTATTAATAGATAACTTAGTAGACTTGCCATAGTATTTTAAGGTTAACTTGTAGATAATCAAGTTGTTGGATAGGCTATATGAAGTTTCCAAATACAAAGGGATTTTTTGTCCCTGATCATGCAAATGTTTGAGGTCAGTCAAGACTCTGCTACAGTACCTACATCCAAATTTGAAGAATATTTAAAAGGCATCCCAATGTCAAAAGCAGTACAATAAACTTGGTTCTTTAAATCTTACATAAACTCACCTGTTGCAGTTTCTTTGTTTGCAAATAGTTTATTGTCAACTGCTGAACTTATGTCAGAGAACACTTCTTCTTCATCTCTGTCTGCGTCAAACT
Source organism: Cettia cetti (assembly GCA_013401135.1). Classification (NCBI taxonomy): domain Eukaryota; kingdom Metazoa; phylum Chordata; class Aves; order Passeriformes; family Sylviidae; genus Cettia; species Cettia cetti. The sequence goes on along the minus strand of VZUI01030667.1, from coordinate 39,651 downwards.
AAAAAAAAAAAAAAAGAAAAAAAATGTTGGCAGACAATCAGACACTGCTTACTACTTGGCTGAACATCAACATGTACTGTCACTTCTCACCCCAAGCCTTCCTGATAGGAACCTTTCTATTTTAATGTTTGCAGACCATTGCTTTAGGTGTGACTCATTAAAATTTTGACTTAAATTTTGTAAACCATTTTGGCTATTTTTAATAGCCTGTCAGAAACAGAAAGTAAAGTAAAATGGACTTATTCTCAGAGAATGAAGTTTCAAAGCAGAAGGAAAAACTAGCAATGCACATTACTTCTTCGGTCACTGGATGGTTGAAAAAAATGTCAGCATAGAGACCAGAAATGGGATTACTTTACTTCACTTCCTTTTGGTGATTAGCATAATTAACTTTTTAAATTTGCAAGTGAAAAACTTTCAGCATCTTCTGAATTGTCTGAAACAAATTTTTGTGACGTGTACAATTTCTTCAAGTAGCTGAGCAAAACTCTTAGGAAAGAATAAGTAATTTTGAAAATCTCCTACTTAGAGAAAAGAGAGCTTTCCTCTCTCAGTATCAGAAAATACTATGACTTAGTGATAAATTAATTAAATCAGGAAAGAAAAGCTCCTGTAAAATGACAAATAATTAGTTTCTTATGATTTAAACCTTCTTTTTCATTTATTCTGTCTTTTGCCTTATTCTGATACCGTTTCCCCCAAGTTTTTTTCTAGGCTCTGCCTGATAGGTTTCTTTTTATGGCCTGGTGACTGTGGCAGGAAGGAAATTCTGCTATAGGGACATGCTTGACAGTGGATTTGTGATTTTCTTTATTGTATTTGCCAAGCTTTATTTATTTAGATCATCACATATTCAGATAGATGAGCCTACCATAAATATCAATACATGGGTTTTTCTGACTGGTTCTTGAAATGGAATTTGATGGTGTGACCCTGAAGACCACTCAGAAGTTCATCCTGCAGCAGTCACCATCTGTCTGGGCAGACACTTATTTAATATTGAGAAATTCTTCTGCCATTTAGTGTTTGTCGTAACTCAAAGCATTTTTAAAAAATTTCTAAAGCAGAAAATTGGTTTGTGTTTACCAATTAGACCAATTACACTTTAACTTGTGTCAAACCCAAGACTTGTGGAAGAACAGGTCTTAAATAAAGCTGTTAATATAACAGCTGTTAATAAAATAAAACTTTTGGGCAATTTATTATCAATACTCAAAGAGCAGCTTTGGAATGTCCTTGTTGACAGGAAAAGAGTGCTCCTAACGTATGCTAGGGAAGACATATATCATCTTTGTGGGGATGTGTGTGCATAAAACCCAGTAAATTGTAATGAGGTTGTGTTTGATCATTACTGTGTAGGTCACACCACACTTGGAGAGATGACAGACTTGCTTTCTCATTAGTAGCATTCCTCTGAATAATCCAGTTCACCATGAAAAAAACCACATGATCAATCTCAAAATGTTCTGAAGGTTCCAAGAATTTGAAACACCAACTTTCCTGTTCAAAGAACACCAGCTGTGCTTCAGCATTCTGAAAAGTCTGGGCTTTGTAATGAAAGCTTATATTGTCACCCAAAGAAAACCAATTATTTGAAGCTTGCACATAGATTCAGTTTTCCCCTCACAAAATCAGAACTGTAATACCCTGAGCCACAGGAAGGCAAGGTAGCTTCCATGGAAAAAATTATTTTTGAAAGAAACTAAGTAACCTTGTGAGTTCCGTACCTCACTGAAATGCTAAATATTTTAAAATTAGATCCTTTGATAATTAGTGGAGGCTTAAATAAAGGATAAAAAGTACTCAAACAACCCTAGTCACACAGAACAAACAGCAGTAAAACTTGTATTTTTAGCAGAAGCTGTCTAAATCCATACGTTGTTTTCCTTACAGAAAACAAATCCCTTGCTTCAATACCTAGCTCTTTGCAACGAAGTCATCTAGGGGTATCTTAATGGATGTCTCTATTTATAGTCAAGGTTTATGTTTTATAGAAGTGTAACTTTATTAAACATTAACTGTATTGTTATCTGCATTGATATATTCTTTACCAGTGATGCAGGAAGAAGCAAACCCTTTTGTGGCCAAAAGGGTTTGAGGTCTGACCTTGCTTTATGGCATTTCCCTCCACAAGGAACTAACAGTGTCTTTGTTCTATGCTGCCTCTGTTTTGTTGGGGCAGGAGAAGAGTAGGGAGGACCTCAGTGGACAAGAGCATCACATTTTTTTAAGAAACCAATCTAAATCTCTGAATGGTTTCACAAATCTTCCTAAAGTACGTTTGGAGGTTATGCTGGGTTTTATTACTTTTTTGAGTAAATTATGACAGGCTTAATGATGAATTTTCTGGAATGTTTATCTCATTTTCACACAAGCATTGTTGAATTGCAGATTTTGTCACTTGCATGGTGTTACACAAAAATGATGAAAAATATTTTCTAGATCTTTTGTATTATAAATAATCACCCTAGGGAATGCAGGTGGTTGTTGCTGCTTGCAGAGAGGAAATTATTATTGTTTCTAAGCACACAACAAATCCCAGCCAACAGAAGAAGCTCCACAGAAAAGTTGTCTGACTTATAGAAAATTGCACATCTCACTGGTCCATGATGATAAATGGAGGTTTGGTAATACCATGTATTGAGTGAAAGAAAAAAGTGCAAAATTTTTTCCTCACATCTGTCAGGGGAGAAACATCAAGGAAGCTGCAGTTAACTAGAATTTTGGGTGAGGGTGTCATTCAGCCCAGCACTGCCCCTTACAGACTGTTTCTCCTCCAATGAAACTGCTGGTTGTTGCAGGTGGTTTATTTAAAACATTCCCATATTAGGGGGAGATCACACTAGCCTGTCAAGCTGGAGTACAGGAAAGCTAGGAAGAAATCTGATTGCAGCAGACTTGCAAGGAATTCTTGTTTGTGCAGCTTGAAATAAAGTTAGAAAGCATTAAAAAAACCCCAAGCAAACTTGTAACTAAATAACATCTACAACAGTATGTGAAAATGTCCTCTATTTTAGGATATGATGGATGTCAATGAAAAGAAAATAAGCCATGTCCAAATTAAACATAACATCATGGTGTTTGGCACAGAGGTGAAAGCCCCTGGATACTCAGTGCAGTGCCAGTATCACAGCTGATAAACTGGAGGGACTTCCAGACAGGTTATGACAATGATTTTTTCCCTGTATCTTTCCATGGGAAAGAGAAATTTTAGAAGTTATTATATCCAAAAGACAAAATCGTAGGAGATGAAGAGCATGTGACACAAATACAGAATGGAAGCAAACAGCAAAACTTATTCTGACATTGCCATCTTTACTGCTTAATTTATCATAATTTGCAATGGATTCCCCATTATTTGAAAATTTTAGCTTATTCCTAATAAGAAAAATATTAATAAAATTAAAATAGGATCTAATTCAGGGAAGTCAGCAGTATTGCTCTACATAGCCACAGCTGTCACTTCCAGCTTCATAATACATTAACCAGGTCCATGGAAGTGAAACACAATCATTGTTTAGGAAGTGGATAAATTATTGATATTTTATCACCTGCTGTGAGGAATAATTTCTTCTTAAATAATAAAAAAAAGCTTATCCACAGAAAAGAGAACATATCTTTTTGTACCACAGTTTTCTCATGCTTTTAAGAGACACCTAGTTTAGAAGCCAAGTTGCACCACTATCCCTTAAGTGTTGGCATTTTTGGTTGAAAACTTGGCAACCCTAGTAAAATAAGGAAATTCATAACATTGAGCAAGTTATAATTGTCAGGTAGCAGCAGCTACAAATGCCATGAGAACACACTTATTATTCATACTAATTTAGGCAGGGGTTTGCTCCTGAAGGACTGAAAACAAGTAAGAACTAGTTCTACTTTACCCTTGGTAACACTAAATGGTGAAGTGAGACATACCATTGAGGTAGAGGTGCTGCTTTAGCATTTTCAGACACCCACACAGAAATCCCTTCATTATTGTTGTTGCATCCCTAGTTTGCTTCTCTTAATAATAGCAATTGACTTGTGCAGTTACTTCTAGAGGAAGTGAAAAAAATCAAAAGAAAAACACCAGCAACATGGGAAAACAGCAAATAAATATGTAAGGAAAAATATATAAGGTAGTATAATAACCATTGGGGTGGGGGCTAGAAAAATTAGTTGAAGACTTGTATAGGAAAACCAATAAGCAGAGGCACTGTAATGAAGCTGGAATGTGCAGACTGGGAGTTCAGGGAACTATTATACTATTATAAATAGTATAATATAATGCCATTATAAAGTATTTTTAGTGATACACTTAAACAAAACCAAAACAATTTTTAAAACACCACAAATGGCGGGATGAGGACATAGGGGAGAGCTATTTCTCTACTCCATTCTCTATTTCTAATAATTTCATTCTTTTCCATTAAATACTCTAAAATCTCAGATTAATTTTTATATTATATTTTACCACATACAGAAACAAACTACAACTGAAGCTACACTAGAGCTCACCGATGATTTTTAAGATATTATGCAATTAGCAGAGCTCACAAATTGGTGTAAGACAGAAATTTAGAACAAAAGTGAACTGGAGATATTAACACCATTATTACAATCCTAAGGAATGCTCTGGGTTATCTAAAATAAGCCTCTTACCACCTTATTTTTTTTACCACAGGAGTTCCAAAGAGGATTAATAAATAATTGCAGAGTCCTCATATGTCTATCATTAGTTTCTCAAGTTCCACTTGTATCTAAGGATCTTATTGCCGTGAGTGCTACTTGTAAACAAGCATGGGGGTGAATATCCTCCAGCCCTGAGTGGAGCTGACAATTCTGAGTAGCTGCTGGTAGCTTTTCTGTATCCCAAACTAATTTACTCAAAATAGGTGCAATTCAAAGCCAGTAATTTTGTATTTTTTCTATTTTTCTATTTACAGACCCCTTTCTATTAATTTGGAAATACACAAACAATGAAATTACTACAAAACACAGGCTTGGGTTTGTTTGTTTGTCTGTTTGTTTTCTTAAAGAGATTTACTCTTATTTCATGCTAAACCAAATAACTTAGTGCCATGGCACACAAGTGTGGAGATGCTGTGCCAGTTTCCCTCCCTTCACAGTAAAACTGCTAAGCCAGCTTCCATACTTGGAAAATCGAACAGAGCAACAGCAAGAAAATGGTAACTCTCACCTGAAGAAACAACAGTAGCAGAAGTAATAGCCTGTCTTTGTACATTTACGTGGAGTAATAGCTTTTGATAGGTAGACAGAGGGAGAACTTCTGTCTTTATGCTGTGATCATTTGAGCAGCACCCTGACTTACACCGGTTTTCAGCTGCTAATGAGCGCCTCGGGCAGTGTGGTGGCAAGAGATGATGGGAAAGACACCGTGCAATTACAGGCCCTTGTAGAGCAGAAAGCAGACAAACTGAAGGAGAGTTGGATATGATTGGGGTGAGGGAAGAAATCCATAATTTGGTGGCATGGTAACAGAAAATTAATGGACTTGAGAGGCTGAAGCAAGTGCTTGTTTAATAGGGAAGCTGATGGTGCCACAGAGTGGGTTTGAAGCATATACATTTTTCATAATGCTAAGATGCAAAGCCTTTCTGCCTGTGCACATGTTAAACAGCACTGGTTTATTAATTTTTTTCCCAATAATGATATTCAGCTGGAAGGCTGGTGACTATTATGTGGAAAGCAAATGTATTGCTCTTTTATTTACACAATCGTTTTTGCATCATGTTCTCCATTCCTTAGTGGGACTCTGAGCTTCCAGTAGGCATTATCCTCCACCATATTTGTATCTCTAACTCTGTTAGCCTGAAGTCAGTTTAATATAGTCAGTAATAAACAATTCAAAACATTTCAGCCATTTTTCTATACTACCATGAACCTTACCATAAATATTCTATTCGTCTTGGAAATTGTCATCAGGAATCAGAACCAAATGAGGCAGCATATGCATTATTTCACATAGCATTTAAAAGGCCATGATTTGCATGTGTTTGTTCTGGGTTATCTGACTTTTCAGATAAGTTACTTCTAGGAGGAACTTTCCAAGCTATAAATACAGCCAGTATCTATGCATATAAACTCTGTGTGCATATTCACTTTGCAAATCATTGAAAACTTGCTCCCTGGCATGTATTACATCTGTTCAGCAGCTTCTATAGCAAAGTCATCTGTATTAATTATTTTTGAAAATTAATTGAAACCAAAGAAATGCTTTATTATATTAACATACAGAGATATTTTCGACCCTGGAAGCACAAACACTTTTCATCATTTAAAAAAAAATATACATTCCACTGTTGGAGTAATTTTCACTATGCATTTACTTTTTAAAGGAAATTGCTTTTAAAGAGGCAAATGGTATTACAAAGAAATAGAACAGTGGTGTTGAGCATCCAGACAGATCACTTCTGAAGAGCTTGAATGGAAAACTTAATTATGGTCTGAGTTAGGAGATGCTCCATGAATTAATTTTTACTCTCTTCCCGTAGAACCCAGGAAAACATTCAGCCTGAGGGAGAAATCATCTTACTCTCTACCTCCACTGGGTCTAGAATAAATTGTTTGATTTTTTACTTTAATGCCCCTAACCCCAAAGGAAGAGGAAAGACATTACTAATTACAGAGAGTCAGGTATGACTCAAAGCTGTCCAAATCCTCACACAGCTTTAACAGTCCTCTGTGCCTTAGCTTGCCTTTCTTATTTACCAGAGCTCAGTGGTGCTGTAACAATGAAGCATTAATGTAAAATTCAGTATTTTGAAATGTAGACAAAGAACAGAGAGGTACAAACAAGTGGCATGAAGCTCAGTCAATAAAAGCTGTAATTGTCACTTTGCTTTATACAGCTCAGGGACATTCTAGAAAAATCTAGAATTACCCAGCACTTCCCCAAATGCCTTTGGTTTTTCTTTCCACAATAATAATTCTTGTCTTTGAGTAGTTTTTATTCCACCTTTACCTACGAAGACTTCTATGAGGCTCGGATGTGCCCTTGTTCTTCAGTTTGAACTCTTTGGGAATAGACCAGTTCAGGATCAGTTTCTACAGCACAATTCCCATATTTCTTGCAGTACCCCATGAGATGAGTACTGGGATATTCACTTCCAGAGCACCCAGTTCAGTGAAACAGCTCTGGTCACCAATATGTTCAAATAAATGCTTTCCTCAATACCCTTTTTTCTTTTGCTAATATTAACTGCAACATCACTGCTCAGGCAGAATGAGCCCTATAACTAAATAACATTAACCAGAATGTTTGTGTGCAGAGACTTTTCCTGATTAAAATTTTTTAAAAATATACGTTTCACTCTTCCTAGAGAGCTCCTGTGTCACTCTTCCTTTCATTTAAAACAAAACCAAATCATTTTCTAGAATCAACTCCCACAAAACATGTTCAAATCACAGACAGGCACCCTGTATTTAAATATATAGTGATACTGGCTTGCCCAAAAGGTCCAATGAGCAACCACTGTAATTCAAATACAAAAACGAACAAACAAAATAGGAAAATGCAGAAATAAAAGACATTTCTTCCTATAAATACTATTATCTTCAATTGACAGTTTGCAATTTATTTAAAAGAAAAACAATGATGCTGCTGCCAAATATAGCCAAATATTTGCCTTTCAAGGTCAATAGCGTTTCTCCTGTTGGCTTTTGTGGAAGGGGATTTGAATGCAAAATACTAAAATATTGTTGTCTGGTCTTTTACTATTAGATTACTTCATTGCAATTATTACCAAAAATACATTTTTTGCCTATGTTTAATCACAATTTTCTAAGGAAGAACACTATCATCTGAAAGCTAACAAAAAAGTCCTGAATTAATTTCAGCTGCAAATTTAGCCAGTTATTCAAGCACGAGGACTAATGACTCAGCTGCAAGAACAAATACAGGGTAAACCATAGGCTTAAACATTGGATGATGTGGGTGTTTCACATGCAAAATCTGCACTTAATTCAAGAAATAGAGACATTTTTAGTTATCTAGGACCTTAGCAACACAAATACTTTCATCTGCAATAGTTGTAGCTCTTCAGAATGGAATTCCACATTGTAAGGACTGGAACATTTGAAAATTTTTGGCTTTTCTATTTTCCTTGGAAGACAAAAATAAATTTTAATTCCCAGTTACACAGTTCCTGTGTATTTAACTAAATTCTGACCCAGGAAAAGCAGCATTTCCACTGGTGGTCTCCATATTAATAAACTTCATAAATGGTATTGGAATCCTTGAAAGTAAGCTCTCCCTTGGTCATCTCAGGCTAAAAAGTATTAAATTTTCATGAAATAAATTATTTATCTCTACAAGTAGGACTTGTATCAGACAGGATAATATTCAGCAGATGTCAGTCTGAGTTCAGGATGGGCTCATAAAGCCAACTTCCAACTGTGCTGCTGCAGGAAGGATATGAGTTTGTTTCCTGAAGCAAGAACTGAGCCACTGCTATTTTAATTTCTGTACCAGAAAGTTCTGTTTTGACATCTAAATTATTGGAGCATGTTGTTTAAGAGCAAAAAGGAGACTACTTGATTTATAAATGAAAGCTGGCAAGCTAAGGAGGTACTGACAGAAACTATTGCTTTAGTCATCACATAATATGACATTCTTGCATCTAGCATGTATTTTTTGGAAACAAATGTAGGACAAAATCCCACATGATTATGTAGGCTGAAAGCATTTTTAAAATATCATAAAACACGTGGATGAAGTGGAACTGATTGACATAATTTATTTAACTTTTTTAAAGCTTTTGACAACATTTCTTCCCAGAGGCTATTAAATTAAATATAATTTTAGGGAAGCCATAACTAATATAATCAATTTCTTTTAAAAAGCATTATAAATGTCCAGGAAATGTCTTGGCATGGAGAATGGCCAGTGTATTGATCAGAAAACTAGAAGGTACAAATCAGAAAAATCACCCTCACTATGAAAATTAAATCTGAGAAGGGATAGGGATGTGGAAAAGAAATGCATGTAATGTGACAATAATGAGTGTTGCAGAAGAAGGGTGAAACAAAAGACCCGAGAGATCAAAATGAAGCCTCTGTAAGCTTTCTTTTATCAGCATTTCGTAACTTTCCCTCAGGCTGTTTGTTTGAGCTAAGTGCTTTACAGAATGCCTGAAACTCCAACACTTGGATCTAATACCATAGTTAGTATTAATACCTTGTTAAAGTATAAATAATTTATTGCAAAAGCAACCTAAGCAATGCACATTGAGTATTCATATTCTGTATTATCTATAAAAAATGCTATTAACTGACTTTTCCTTCAATTTATGCAGAAAATTAGAACTTTTGATATTCTAAACCAGAATCCACCACTTTACGTTTACTGAACAGTAATTTTTTATAATTGGGGGTTTTCTCTGTATTAAAATAGTTTTGGCTACTGCTCTCCATCTCCACAGCTCCTTCACCATTGCTCTGTTTTTCGGTTGGACGAGATACATTGTGGTTTTCCTCACACTCTGGTTGTTGTTTTCAATGTCACCTGGTAAAAGAAATATCAGTGAAGCTTCCACGTTTCCATTTGCTGCCTAGTGCTATTATGGGTAGTTCTGACTGTGTCAACCCTTGATTGCTTCGGCAGAACAGGTTCAATCTTGCAGCTGCATAGTGATATTAATTTCTGCTGGGAAATTAATGAAACATGGGCATCAAATTACAAAATTAAGTGGATTCAAAGTGTTTGTCTTTGTAATGTAAACCAGCTAAACGTACACAGAAGGTCTGCCTCTCTGTCAACCTTCCCCACTATTGTAGTAATGACTGGGACTCAAACAGTGACAGAAATAGTGGCTATTTAGAAAATTTAACAACCACACGTTGTTTTTCATTTACCTTAAGATAACAAATGTGTGATTTATGTTTGCCTTTATTATTTAAATTTTACTACTGATAAAAATATTACTAAAACCATTAATGTGATCCAGAGTGAATGGCATAGGCTCTGGACCCTGGCATTTACAGACCTTGGAAAACAGGGACTTAGTCTTTAGTGTTAATATATTCAGCAAATGTAAGAAGTACTAAAAGCAATTTGTAGGGATAGAATAAGTTTATTCTTAAGTTTTCTGATGTTTAGTTTTGATTACTTGGGTATCTTTAAACCTTCATTTATGAAGGCTTAAAGATATCTTCCACTGCACGTTTTTGCTGTTTACAATTCTAATTAAATAGAACACATTAAAGAAATTGAAGGTTTGTTCACTTTTGCAGTGAAAATACTTAAACTGGAAAAAAAGACAGTGTAAATACATCCCATTTTTTTTTTTGCATATGAAAGGGATTGGGTGGATTTTATGTACTTACTCTCCCTTGTGGTTTAAGCTGTAGTGAGATAGAAAACTAAATATTTTAAGTGTTTCTTTCTCTTTCTTTAACCTTTTTACTTTATTTTTGAATAAAATTACTTGGATAATATGACAGTAAAAATATTTTTTAACAAAAAATATTTAAATGGGGTCCCACTGAAAATCTCCTAATTAGTAATCATTAATACAAATCCAGTTCTCTCCTTTTACATATCCTAAATCTTATTAGCTCTTGTAACTCTTAAAGAGTATTATATCAAAGGTAAATAATTTCTTCTCTCTAAGGGTTACCATCTTCTCCAATAGGCATGATAAATGTTGAGCAGGAAGCATCAATACTCCTTCCATCTAAAACTGGACTTGTGATAATTTATAGATCCAACAACAAGGTTTGCAGAGTTTTCAAGACAGTTCAGATATGCTAGTTCTTAAAATTAGTGGTCTAAAACTTTAGTTCTCACCATGACTATGTTTCATACAGCCATTATTGCTACAAAGGAAACAAAATTTCCTTTAGTTTGTACTATAGTGTTCTAGTTCCCAGAAACTTCAGAAGTCAGTGTCCAAACTTCCAGAGAACTGTAATCTCTTATTTGATTCTATTAGTTTTGAGAGTAGTCTCTCCTAAAAAAGAAGAAAAATAATTTGGGGGCAGATCCTAATTATTTGTAAAGCTTACTGTCTATTAAATTATGACAAGGGAGATAGGGAACTGAGTAAATACAAATACTTCATAAAACAAAAGACCTTGTAGGCCCTTCTACACTGAACAAAATACCCTTCATTTCTTTAAAAGCCCTTCAGTGGATCTTAGGAGGTTGCTGGCCTCTTCCTCCTCCCTCCAGTGTGGGACTCAGGAGCGTGCAGAGAGCCCATCAGCTGCTGGCTCTGCAAGCACTTGCTGTTGCATACCAGCTAATTTAGCTCAACACTCTTCTGCCTTGTGTAATGAGACCCTTGGTACTTCCCTGTATTTCATTTACTGTAGGTTCCCTACATACCCCCCTCTCAGGCCAGTACAACCTCTGTAAACACAGAAATAGTCATTGGAGAAGGGTGAGACCCTCCCTACGTGCTTATTCTCATCCATACTCCAGTGAAGAAATTCTCACAGGCTTCTATTCCTGCTTAAGACTTTCTTATTTGTCCTTTCTCATCTTCAAGCCAAATCATGTACTCAAAAAGGTTAGATTTAGGTCTTTTTTCATATGTCAAATATCAGTTATCTTCTAGTAAATCTTTTTCCAAGGCATTTTTTAAAAAAAAAATTGGCAAAGGTCATGAATGCTTGTGCAATTCATGAGGAAAAAGGGAATCTTGCAGTTTTGTTTGAACTTTTCTCAATGTAAAAAAGAGCAATTGTAACCTTTAAACCTAAAGAATAATTAATATTTACAAGGTATTTTATCAGACTAGGGTTATAAGAAACTGTTGTGCAGCCTTAACAAGAACTAACATGAGTGGTTATTAGGCTCAGGGTTTCAGCAGAGGCATCTTTCCAGAAAACACTGACATGGTTTCTGTTGCTAAGTGCTGACCTAACCTATGAGAGAATACCCAGATTTGTTTAACTTATTCTCTATTACACTCACCCTACTAAATTCAGTGATTTTTCTGAGGAGTGGTCTCTTGGCTGTAGTTCAAGGATCTAAAGAACAGCCCTTAAAACCAAACTCATTTCAGAATTCACATGGCTCCTGACCCTCTTTCTAAATAGAGATATGAGAGAACATGAAATGCACAAATGAAGAAAACCCTCTTTTCCCAGTACTGGAACTGAGCTCATTTGTGTCTTGCACCCCAAGAACAGGGTAAAAGATGAAAGCTAAAGTACCCACAAAACCTTTAATGGCCATTACAGCAGACTGAGACAACATACAGCGCATGACAGAGAGCAGAGAGAATGTTCTGGCAAAAGAAACAGAAATTACCTGCCTTGGGGTTATGTGAATCTGTATTATGTAGAATTTATAAGATGAAATTCTTGCAGTAAGGTGCAGATACAAAGAGGATTGCTGGATATTTTTTTTCCAGTGTCTTAGCGACCAATAAATTTAATAAGCAACTTGATTAAGAGCTGCATTGCCCACATTCTAGGTTCCCTTTTAGTAAGGGCTCTGCATTTACAGAGAAGTCTGTTCTTTTCAGTAAAGCAGACAAAAAAAAGCCCAGAAGGTAGGACATGGCAGGAAACTAGGAAAGTGTATTTTCATGTTGCCTAATTGGCATCTTGCAGTGATAAGAGAGGGAGATGACCTTGGCATTAGGAAATCTATAGGGTTACCAAAATACAATGGGTGGTACAATACAAGAAAAGACAAGACCTGGCATGCTATACAGAGCAGAGAATTTTGAAGTACTGGTATTGAAAACATGAATGTAGAGCTTCAATTTGACATTCTGTTTAAAGACAGGAGGAGAAGTTCAGTGGAGTACAAAATGAAAAAATGTTAATATTTGCCTAAAAACAAAGTAGTTTTAGAAATTTTATTTTTAACAAAACAGATCATGGGGTAGCATATGTATGAACAATCCTAGATATAAATAACTGATCGTAGTAAGTTACAGTGAAAAGATGCCACGTTTTGTGCATTAAGTTCTTTATTTCTTTTACCATGACGGGTATGACTGACTCTTGGCACAAAAAGAGATGAACAGTTGAGAATGGAGAAAACAGTTTTTCCTTCACAGAAAATGACAATAAGTTTGACTTCCATGTTATGGTTATGTCTTGTGAGGCTTCTTTTCCTGTTTTATTATTTAAGTAGATTACTGAATTGCAGAATGTGATCTGGTAACAACAAAGCAAACAGATAGTTGTTTTCACTGCCCACTAATGAAACCAACTGCAGTACTACACAAGATGGAAAGTTACAAATGTTAACCTGAAAACAGGAAAGACGATAACTGAGCCGAGGGATACAGAAGCATATATAGTTATAGCAAAGACAAACCACACAGGCTTCACAAGAGAGTCTCTGCCAAGATTTTAGGTTATGTCTACATGGTAAAAATCGAGTCTGTGCAAAGATGTCCCTGCTAACACTAACTCATGTACCACAGTTTTAAGAAACACAAAATAGCCATATTAGTGGTTATCTGATGTGTAAGTATCAGTGAATGTAAGGAACAAGGATATATTACTTCAGTGAAGTGCTGAGTTGACACAATACTGGTGTTGTCCCAATTAGGAAGCATTCCATACAGTTCTTCAAAGCACTGCTTGGTAGATATTCTTTAGCTGCATTAGAAAGAGTAAAGAGTCCTCCGAACAGCTATCAGAAATGCTGGAAAGGATACTTTGCAATGGGGAAAATGCCCTAGAGGAAGGCTGTAGTTCTCACTTCAGTGCTGTCTAGTGCAGTGTGTACCCTGAGTCACACAATGGATGAGTAACTTTGCAGCTTTCTCAGTTCTCCACCAACACTGTAGCTGCATCTAACCCTGTTAAGCTTAAATAAGACTCCAAAACACTGGAGAAAAATGCCAGAAACCCATAACATTAAGAGATCAAACTTTCTGCTGACAATTTTGACACTTAAATGGCTTCCATCATTACAATACCTGAGCATTCACAAATCCGAATAAATGTATCTTTATGACGCATATAAAAAATAAGAAAGCGGAAGGTTTTAGGTGTCCCTTCTCTTTCAGAGTACATCTACAGGAAAGAAGGAACAGAAGCAAATGCACAAATAATCCCAGAATGTTACTAGATTGGATTACCAGAGGACAGTTCACTCAGTCTCATTTTGCCCTTCAAATCAAAGTAGTATAGCAGAAAAAATGTTCAGTTGCCTCTTGCATAAGAAATTAGCAATAGCTAACAACAGCTAATGATAGTAACTGAGATGCTATAAGCAATGATAGATTCAGAAAATAAGGATGTTAAATACTGTGACTGTAGAGCACAAGCTATCAGATGTAGTAACATTTTTATAGGACTGTAAGTGCGAGAGCTGAAAGACCATCCTGATTCTACTGAAGTAGCAACTTGCATAAGTTAAGATGCAAATTTTCTCCACCAAATGACAGCAAAGTGGTTTTGTCATAAAATCAGGAAGTCACCAACTATGAACTTTTCACTGGTGGGAGAATCCACTGGCGGCAATTAGAGCTGGAAATCCCTAATGGGATTCACTTTGGGTAAGAAAATGTTTTTTTATTGTTTACAGCAATGCAGGGCTGAAATGCAGCTTTGGTTCTTCAGCTAGATATTCACAAAATCAGCTGTGGTTGAGGATAGTAAGATTTGCTTATGGATGATAAATATTCCTGATTCAATACAAAAGGTCTTCCCAGGGAAGAGATATTTTTTCCAATCTAGTTTCTTAATATATGTCATCTAAATAAGAAAAAATTAGTCTTCTTTAAGCATCAATTTAACTACAAGAACGAAATTAGAAGCTGTTATTCACCCAAAGGACACAGCTTAATTACCTTAAGATGAACTGTTTAAAATAACTTGAAGAATATTTAGGACATGTTATTTTAAAAATCTCCTACAGTTCATTCCTCTGCATGATAACTTGGCTTAATTACTTATCTCAGTTTTAGTTTCAGATCTGTAAAAAAATGGTCTGTTAATTTTAAACATGTATCAGCTTTCACAGTGCCAGAAATGGATAAAATCTGGCATAGTATGGCTGTCAAAACCAGCATTCCCTCTCTCTTTCTGGAGTTCCTAAATCAGCTTGGCCCATGCCTAGTTCATCACTGCCTAGTTCTATAGCCAGACCACTCAAAGTTAATTTCTTTTTTTTCAAAGTCGTCTGCTTCATTCAAGCCACTGGGTGTATACAAGGCAGGGCAGCATTCAGAAAGCTTCTATCTATTTAAATTATCATACTTCCAAAGTTAGAAAAGAACATAGTGTTGCACTGATACTATTCACCTCAGCAAAGAATTTCTACCCTCAAGGTTTCTCTGCATGCTTCTATGTACGCAGATGGCAAGTTTCCATCCTTGGTCATTCTCTGGCAGACATTGGTATTTTTGATATACTTGTTGACATAAAGCATAAAATGGGATACTGAAAATATTTTGAAGCTTGGAAGTGTTTATGGTGTACATGCTTCTATATATGCACAAATTACTCATCTATCGTTCCCATATAAAATGTGCATATCTTTACAAACAGTTTGTTTACACTTACTTCTAGATAAAATTCATGTATGGACCTTCTTTGTATGTTCTTCAAAATCCCACGAAACAGAAACACATAAATAGTGTTGAGACAGAGTGTAAAACCTAGCAGTGATTAGAGCATACGTAAACTTTCTCTAGTTCAGCAGTTTTACAGGAAACAGTTACGTGTTCTTGCTCATGGCCCAGTTTTTCTGCAAAAGGGCAATCAAATATAGGAGAGACACAAAAAAACCTTAATTTTCAGTAAAACTTTCTGTAACTGCAGAGCTCTGGTTACTTGTTTTAGGCTTCAACTTACCTTTCATCGCTTTGAATCACCAAAAAAAGAAAATGTGATAGTCATTATTTCCCATCACATGTCTAATTTTCCCTCTATAAAAATTTAAAAATTATTATATAGCCATATACATTCATGGAGCAAGATAAAGATACATACATACATACAGTAAAACAGAGGAAGACTCCTGAAACTAAAAAACCTCTTGTCTCAAGGTTCCCACAAAGAACTGCCTACATTCCTTGCTTGATTTGAAAAGGTGCTAAAATGTTGAAGGTTTGCTCCAGATGCTCCAGACTATCTAGGTTTTCTTTGCATGTCCACTTGGTCATGCCCAAGAAGCCAGAAGTACTCTGAAGATCCTATGTAACAGTCAGGTTAAAAACACATTGGAAATGTTCCTAAAAGACTGTGCTGTATTTTCAAAACTACCGAGAGGCATCTGAAAATATTTTGGTGGCATTGGACCAGTTAATAGGAAGTCCCTACCCTCTAGAAAACACAGCAGGTTCAAATCCCTGTCTCTGACATGTGGGGAGAAAGGCCACGCTCAGGTACCAATGAGGCTACATTTGAGGGAAACCATTCCTGCCGAGTCTGTATCACTTTGCAGCCGAGGATGCAAGATCCAGGCATCAGATGGCACGTAAATGAGATTCTGAGCCTGCAGCAGGGAGGTGAGAGCACGCGGGGGAGGTGGTGGCTAACAGCCCCTATTCCTAGCATCACTTCAGGGAAGGAGGAGTGGGAATTTTAAAATTTTCTTTTTAACGATTGTTTAATGCAAAACCTGCACGGATGAGTGCAAATATCAGCGCCACAAAAACAAAGGCATCTACTCGTCCTGTGTTCTGCCAAACCACATGAATGTTCCTCCACTGAGAAGATTCTCTGAACTGGATTCTGGTTTGGGAGATGTGCCTGGCAGAGGCTGTCATTAGGACATGGAAAGCAAGGTGGGGGTTCCTATGAAGCCTTTCATAATAGTTTGCTATCAGTGAGATTTGAATAGACCTTGGGAGCTGCTTAAAGGACTGCAGGAGCCACATTTTTCCAGGACGGGCCCAAAATTAAAGGAAGAACAAGTAAGTGCAAGTCTTTTTGGAATCAGCATTCAGAAGCAAACAAATAAAAAGCCCAAACCAACACCTCAGGTTGGGCAGCGGTACGATAACAGAGAAACTTTAGAAACAAACTATAACTGGTATTTTCAGCAGCATTTTGGTAAGTCACAGCCTTTAGATAAAGTTCATGTCAATGTGCAAGTTCTATAGCAAAATTCCTTTTTTAGCCAAAACAAGAGAAAAGAATTTATATAACACAGTTCCGTGGGGAATTTTTCTGTGACGGTTGACAGCCATTAGGCTTGTTTGATGCTTATGAGGGCAGACAGCTACTTTCCTCACCCGCAACTGTTTAACTTCTAAATTTGTGCTCAAAATCAATTTCCAGCTTCAGCTACTTTTTCTGGGTTCTCTTTACTTCTCTGACTAATCTGAATGTCATTTTAGTTTCCATAAGCATGGTAAATTCCCTAAACAGACAAGTGGAACAATGCAGATATCAGAGAAATCCGCATTTTATGGATGCCACAGGATGCTGTCTTGTTCTGGCTGTTTAAATAAGGACCACAGTCTTCTTTTAATGTTTACTATTTTTGTCTCACTACAGCCAGTCTTTTATTTTTTCCCTTTAAATGCACACAGATACATTAATGTAACAAGGTTGACACTGCAGCTCTAAGATTATGTAGAATCACTGTCAATAAGGCAGACTGGACCAAATCCTGCCTCCAATAAGAGAAACTTCTACTGCTATGGCAATGACCTCTGTAAACTTTTTTCTGTCTAGACCAAGGGATATGTTCTACAAAGAACAGCTAAGCTCTCTGAGAGCAGCTTTAATAACTTGACCAAAAGATTTTTGTAACCCAATGATCTCCTCTACAAGAACTACACCATTATCTATAGTGGATTACAGTCCGTTTAAACTGGAGATTTGGAAATCTGTCCAGAGCTGAAGTTCTCTGCTAAACATTAGAGTACTTCAGCTCATCTATGTACCTACATGTTCTCCCTCTTATAACTTAATCTAATATCTCCCCACCACCACTAGGTAATTTGTGTGCAGTTATTGTCTAGGGAAACCATACATAATGTTTTCATTTTTGTTAAAAGTTGCTGGAACAGTAAACAGCAGCATATGCATCTATTTAGATACTTTCTGTCCAACATTGTGTTATTATAGTCTTGATACCTCCTGAATTTAAATTTGAGTTAAGTCAGGTTCTGATCTGTTAGACTACTGACAGATTGCTAAAATGAATTTTAAACACAGACTGTGTGTTCATGAAAATATCACATATTTACTTCTGTTAATTATAATGAACTTTACATATCATTATTCCAAAGAGGGAGTTTTCAGAAAGGACAGAGTTGTATTTCCCTATTTCCTAGAAGTACTGTAGGTGGAGGCCTCACTTCCCTCCTTAGAAACAGAAACCAGGATCAGACTGTGAGAGCAGGTACACCATGCACAGACTGAGAACATAAGGCACACAGAGCAACAAACAGGTTAAACCTGGGGACTGTAGCAAATTATTACAGGTCATGTGAAAAAAAAAGATGAGGGGAAAGACTTACACCTAAAGAACCTAACCAATAAGAGACTAAATTAAGAACGTGGCTCTTATTTCTATTA
This sequence comes from Cettia cetti, assembly GCA_013401135.1. Lineage (NCBI taxonomy): Eukaryota > Metazoa > Chordata > Aves > Passeriformes > Sylviidae > Cettia > Cettia cetti. Next base: position 21,198 of record VZUI01030667.1, on the reverse strand, counting down.
ACCAAAGTATGTTAAATAACTGGAATAACTGTTGGAGTATGAAAATGAATATTCTTTCAGAATTTAGATTTTTATATCTTGCTCACAAAGTGTCTAACAGTAGATAATAATTATATATATATATATATATAATGCCTGCTTATTAATCATCTTTAGTTATATTTCAGTGATTTTTTCTTTCCTCTTTTGGTCTGTTATTGATGAAGAACAATATATTTATTAATAGATGTATAAAATACGAGTTGTGATTCTAAAATAACACTCCATAAGACAAATGGTCCTGCTTCTCTCCCCTGAGTAGAATCGTTATGCTGGCTAGAAGTGTCTGAGATTTAGAGCTTTGAATAGCAGTGACAAGGTGCAGGTAGGGATTTAGAAAAAATGTAAATCTTTTTATTTCCTTCTAGTCAATGTTGACCTTGTCTGACCTTGCCTCAAGGATTCAGTCCTCTAGGAATCAGGATACAGTAATTCTATTTTATGCTGTTCTAGTTCTTACACTCCTCTCATCTGCATAGTACTTCAGTGTCTTCCAGGTTCAGCAGAATGAATGTTATTTTCTTTTTTTCTTCCTGCTTCTCTAGGGAAACAGCCTCAGTAAGTGCAATATTTTCTGTATATGCTGTTTCCTTTGTGCTGCAATAGAGTAATTTAACGTTCATATGCCATGTTGTCACTTCCATACCCATCATAAACATCTGCTTTCTTCAAAAAGAAAAAAGGATATCTAAGGTGAACATTGTAATTTAAATTATCTTCAATTATTCCAGAACTCTCAAGAAACAGAGTTATAAAGTGGAAGAAACCTCCTTAAGAACAAAATTTTCTGTTGTACAGGTCCCATCACAGAAATGCAATTCTATCCAGATGCTCCACTTGCTTTATGCACAAAGGCACATATTTTCTGAGAAGCTAAATATGCAGTCCATAGGAGCACTTGTAAAGGCTATAGGAGCATCAAAATACAAAATACACACTTCCTCAACAATAAAGAAAAACTTGCAAGAATCCTATTCCTCTCATCCTTAAAAACTAAGATAATCAAAATCCTGAACTGGAACACATACTCTCAGGAGAAGCTAATGTAATAATTTCCTGGGATTTTCATCTTGAAATTCAGAAAGATGCTGAAGTACATCATTATCAATTGAAGATTTTGCAATTAAGAATGCTTTAACCTCTCATGAGTCTGGCCAGCACACAGAATCAGTCCCACCTGCTGTGAGGAGCACATACCAATGTGAACTACTTAGGGTTTAAAACAAATGAAACAGGCCATCTGTGCTCCCACACCATATGTGGTACCAAGTTCTGTGTGTTATTACAACCAGACACAGTCTGTAACTTAGAACATGCCAATAATTCAACTGTTGTCAACTGCTCAATGAATTAATTGTCTTCATTAAACACTTAAGTAGCCATGCTATTAACCTAATACAGAATTATACTTGTCTAGCCTGTCTTACAGCAAAAGGTACAAGAAGCCAAGTACAGCCTCAACAACTAACATTTCAGAAATATACACTAAAGGACTTACTGTGATAATTAACCCTTTTTCCTGGAAATATTTAACTAGTGGGACTGCATTCTGCTTGAAATTCATTAGTCTTCTTTGGGTGGCTTTCAGGTTATCATCAGGTCTCCCTTGCTGCTCCGCACGCTTCAGTAACCTTTCTTTCAGCCTTTGACTGGAACATGCCAGAAACACCACCAAATCCGGGGTACAGATCTGTGGAAAGAGCAATTCAAGAAGTCTGATTAAGTTGATTATCCAGCACTACAGGACTCAGCAATTCCATTATTATGTGAGGCTCAGATATGTAACATTTGCATAAGTTGGAACTTGATGTCGTCGTTAATTTTCTGTTGGTTTTATTATGGGAAGTTTGTAAGCTTAAGGAAGAGCTTGTTGATCTTATGTGGAGGTTAGTCAACTTGTTTCACCTGATATGTAAGGAAAAATTTAATGGAAAAAATTTACTTCACAGCAAAAACCTTCTCTAGGCTATGTTCATTATTTGCATTACCAGAAGGTTCCTCTACCTATTTTTTTTAAACGAGAAAAATATAGATGTCTCATACTCTGCAGGAAAATGGTTGCATGGTTTCCATCTGGAAACTCTTTAAGTAAGATGGTATTTAAAATCCAGCAGCCACTATGAGGTTAACTGATGGTTAGGATCAGGTGAAAACAGACCTGTTCCAAGACCCATGGTTTCTTATAACACTTTCTCTATTTCTCTAAATCTCTCTAAAGCTTCAGTGCACTTTTCAAGAGGTTGAGTGGGGCAGCTAAAGGATTCTAATTTCCCCTATCCTTTTCAGTTTGTGTGGTGAGCACTGGTATGTGTCACAACCATCCCTGCACTGTGGTTCAGGAAATAAAGCCTTTAGCAATGAGATAAAGAAAAATTCTTGAACTCTAGCTCTTTCCCAGTTAAGTCTTCTTTGTAAGATGCTATCAAGCATTTAAAGAAGAGATAACTGGTGCTTGATGTGGGGAAAGCAGTGATAGACCCACTTTCTTAGGTATATTGCTAAATGTTCACAGGCAATCTTTGGAGGTCACTACTACTTTGTACCTATGGTGAAAAAACCAGAAGCCATAGAACCTCCACACATCTGTTAAATACTTCCAGGGATGGTGACTCAACCATTTCCCTGTTCCAATGCTTGGCAACCCTTTCCATAAAGCAATTTTTCCTAATATTCAATCTAAGCCTCCCCTGGTGCAACCTGAGACTGTTCCCTCTCACCCTAAAGTCACTCAGACACCTGAATTTGCAGCATTTTTAAAATGCGGCTACAAATGTATATTAACTTTATTCATAACATCTGGTTTTGTTATTTCCTCCATCTGGTTACTGCAAAGAAATCTACCTCTCCTTGAAGTTTTCACTAGCTTAGTGGTGTCTTTTAAAACATATTAGAGTTCTCTGTAAGAAACATTTAAGATGAAAACAAACAGTTCAAGTTTTTTATCTGATTACAGATTAGAAAGGATTTATTTGTTCTCATGTACAAGCACAAAATCATTTCTGGTATCTTTACTTACCTGTACAAAAAAGTTCATAGTTTAATTTTAACTAATATTAGTAAAAACAGTGGCTTCCTAGTCTATAAATGACAATCTAGCTACAATGGAAATTGTGGTGGATGCTCAAGAGTGTTAAACAGACATTTTTCTCATTATGTCTTCTATCTACAGAATAATTTTGTCTTTGTTCAGCTGGATGCAATGTAAATTTGAAAGTCAAATTTGAGCTATACACCAGTATCACTAAAACATCTGCATGTAAAAAACCTACTACAATGTAAAAAATAACTGATTTATATATTTATGCTAATTATACAGTTGTTATATTGTTATTGAGGGCCAGAACAAACCAATCAAGCTTCTGAATACTCTCTCTGTCTAGGTCTCTCAACCCAAGGATGTTAGATCACATAGAGACAACCGTATTTCTACACGGAATAGTCAAAACTTCCCATGTGGACAATCTGGAAAATTAAAACCTAAGTTTTAAAAAAAAAAAAATCACGTCTAAGCTGGGTTTCTGTCATTTGAGAGAACACAACATCAAGTGAAGTCTGGCCTTTTTTACTGTCAGCCTGAGTAAAAAAAGGTTCTTAGGAAACAGATACAACTTCTCTAGCCTAAGGTGATGATCATTAGCCTTTACAAATGAGGTCACTGATGGAGTAGTATATGGATATGAGGAAGCAAAAAGTGGTGAAAAAGCAGAGTCATTTTCAAACAATAAAGGACAGTCTGAAAAGCAGCATTAGCAAGAAAGATGGTGGCCTCTTCATCATTACAGAAAATTAAATAGGATTTAAAAGAAAATCAAATTATTTTTTACACTCATTGTAGATGATTGGAGACATGAGCACACAAACTACAAAGATAATAGTTCTGGTAATTATTTATGAGTATCTATTAGATTTTGAAACAATTAACCTTATAACCTGTTTTTTTTAAAATAACTTCCAGTGGGAGAGAAGCTCTCTTCTACCTCTATTACATGTCCCTCAATGTCAACAAAACCAGAGTAACTTTCCCTTCTCTTTTCAGACTATTGTAAACAGACAGAGTTATTCTGTCTGTTCATGGGATGAATTCATTATGAAAGTTAATTTTACTACTACATAATGGCTTTAAGGCACATAATTATTCACATGGAAGACTATGAAAGTAAGTTTCTGTGTTAGACTTTCACACAATATGGACATTATTAAAAGTAGTTCAGTTAAATTAAGGTTGCTTCACTAGTAATAGAAGAATAATGAGGAATTTGGGAATTCAAAAAGCAGGCAGTACTAAAAAACCCAAATTATGACAAGGATAGATTCTGAAAGAAGACGCTACAGATTTCAAAGCCTGTTAGTCATGGAACTCAGTCTGATGAAAGGGAATGGCTGATATACCTTGCAGCAGACTGAGCACAGAGACATCTCAAGTCCCCATGTCGGTATCCAGCTGATTGAAGCTTCCTAACATACATTACACAGGGACTCAGAAATTACAACTGGCAATCAAGGATCTAGTAAAGTGGAGGACAGAAGGAGTTTATACAAGTGAGTAGTTTTAATTAGTACTTCCATTTCTGTGTATTGCAATAATAGTGGCAGAAAGGTGGTAAGAAATCTTCAGATGTTGCAAGCCATAGCTGGCCTCACATTCAATGCTCAGCACTTCAGGATGGCACCTACTCAGGCTGTAAAGTCATACCAGACCTCCTCAAGTGCAGGGCTGGAGCTTTTGTGCAACTCAAGACTTCATATACAGCATCAAATCTTACAGAGAGTACCTAGAATAAACTGATTGCTCATGAAATTATCAGCCCTGAAGGAAGAGGCTCTCCTGTCTCACACAAACGTGGGAGTGCAGCTTTCCACAACCAATCTCAGTTCTCTAAAGAGACTGTGGCTGGGTAAGTGCAGCCCCACAGGAAGGGAAGGATTCGAATGCCACCATGGTTCCATCAGATGTGCAAGTTCTCATCTGCTTTTAGTTCCCACAAACTGCACTGGATGCAGAGGTCACTTACTGTTTAAGAAAACAGGAAAACACACCCTGGGCACCCTGGGCCTAATTTCTTTCTTTTTCTTTTTTTTCTAACTGTAAAATGAGGATAATAACAAGGTGTGAATTGGACAATAAATGAATTAGATTTAGTCATCTCCTTTTGCTTTTGAAAACTGAAAGTTCCCTACAGAATCTGAATACTGTTGTGGTTCTCAATTTTTTTTGCACAGCAATAATACAAAAGACGCTATCAGAATCACAGGTACTAAGATGACCTTTTTTCTGACACTGTGGATTTTTAAATTTGAAATATATTTCACTCACAGAAATCAAATGTCAATGAAAACAATGCTTTAAAATTCTCAGTTCAAGAAACCTAGTTTCAAATGAAGTATTGTCTGAAAGATTTTTTGAAGTGTAAAAAAGAAAGTAATTCAAGCATATTTGAGGTAGGAATTCAAAACAGAATCTAAATACGTGATGTCTCTATGAATTCAACTTCTATCTGCAGAATAGGTGTCTTTATCATCAGCAGCAAGTTGAAAACCATTTAAGAAACACAAGGTGCACAAAAGGGTAACATATCCTGTATGCACAGGCATACAGATGTAATAGCACTTAATATTATTATTTCTCCTACATGCATTTACAACCTTCAGGATACACCCTTGAAATGCTATTGATATTCCACTCCTGTTTTCATGAACCACTTTGCTTCCACTTACCTCAACTGTACCTGCCTGCAAGACATGCTTATAAATATTTTTAGCTGCAATGTAACAGGGTAGTGTGAATATATGGACATCTGGGATTACTTCTCTGGAAACATATCTATTCTCCTATGTAAATATGAGTATAAATTGCTTTTTTTTCTGGCAAAGGAGAAGGGTTTTTATGACTCACTTGAAAAGAAACCCTTTTTTCAAACTCACAACTAAGTGTTGTTGAGTTTTATGGCTAGGGAATAAGTTTTGTTCTGAGACTCAGCTCATAGAAAAGTTGTAAAGAACCAACACAGACAGAAAAGCTGGATTCCTTCATACTGATTTCCCCCAGTACACACATCCTGGGCTCAAGGCAGAGGATTTTATTCATGTCCAGCAATGCATGTGAGGTGGGACTGTGGGGCTCAGGGAACTGGAACTCAGCTGAAGGGAGAATCTCTGCCTATGGGAACTGACAGGTTTCTGGTTATTCATTTTTAATGAGAAGAAGAGCATATGGCATCAACTCAGAATAAAACTGGTGGGTTCATCCTCTCATTTTTTAGAATAATATTTACTAGTAAGTAAATCCTACTCTCTTTGGGTCTGAATCTCCTTCCTAAACAGGAATCAGGAGAAAATTGAGAGTAATTCTGTGCAAGTTGATGGTTTTATTGACATTAAGCAGTATAACTGGAAAGATGCTCTCTTTTCTCTGGGGATATTTTCTACATCTCTTGTTAGTGAGAATAGTGTGGTTGTTTGCTAGAAATTAGATGAGTACACTCTCTCTCATTATTCCTCATTAGGCAAAATATGAAAATGCTCTGTTTCTTAATTCCTGGTATGTTCTACTAGATTCTCTTGAGAAAACTGACAGCTCATGAACAATTGCCATTAATTTAACAGTGTATTTTATTCTTGTTGGTAAAGGTTACTAGCAAGCTGGTTTATGTCCTTTGTATGTGTGCTCTCACTTTGTAATTACTTATTTGCTTTTTATAGTTCCATCTTTGCTGGGTTATTAGACTGTTTGCATCGTTTTTTCTTGGTTTAGAAATGCAAAATCGTGAATCATGTTGTCAAAGAATGAATCCTGCTGATGGAATCTTTTTTCTGGTAGCTTCTTTTGAACCATGTTTATAGTGCCCAAAAAATAAGTTTCCAGCAAATTGCCTAGAGTATGTCATCAGGCAGACTGGAGTCTTTGGGAACAAGTGGTTCAGCTTTTCACTTGTGTCAGGCAGCTAACTAATAGAAGTCCCTATCTGTTAACACTAATGCTAGCAATATGAAGAAAGGACTGAGCAGACCTCTGCTTCAGAGCTGCTCAGCAGGCACCTCCATCCACTCTGAATTCAGAACATCAGATCTTGTCCTGAGGACCAGTGATGGATGAGCTCTCCTTTGCCTACTCTGACTAGCAGAGAAGAGCCCTTGCCCAAAAAATTTGGAAACCTGAGGTCTAGGGTTGCTCACCCAGCAGAAAACTGAACCACTGCTTGTCTCTCTGGAGAGTGCTCCAGCTTCCAGGGGGAAAGAGGATAATAGTAAGACTATTCCACAGGCCTCCCAGTCAGGCTTGGCTTAAAGAGAGCAACGTAAAATTGACAGGGAAAAGACAGCAAACAAAAGGAACCACAGCAACACAGACTGCCCATGTGATAGTCCTCCCACTCCTCACACAGATCCTCCCACTCCTCACACAGTACATATTCAGTTGGAGATTGTACCTGGATCAGTTAAGTAGAGATCAGGGAGGAGGGAGATAGAAGTTTAGGGGAAAAAGAAATAAAGAAGTTATATTCGCCATGATACAGAAAAAATATCTTTACCAGAACAAAAACCTATTGCAAAAACCAGGTTGTTTCCCCTTAAGAAGCTTCACAAGATTGCATTCACCTCCCTGGTTGCTCTGGAGGCCATACTCTTGGCTGGGGCCAGGTTTTCTGTGAGAAGCTCTTTGCAGAGCTGGAGCTTGGCAGTCAGAGCCTCGGGCAGCTGGCCACAAATACCTGTGTCAAACCTGGAGGGCACTGCAGGCATTGCTTCTGCTTGGAGGTCTAAGTATCAGCCTTGGAGGAACAGTACTGCTGTCCTCAGCCTCTGAAAGTATCCATCCTAGATTGTGCCACCTACACAGTTAGTTATACTTTATCACAATTATTCTCGTAATAATTTTCCTAGGGATATACCTGAGAGTTAAAAATTAACTGAAGTCACAACCAAGATGAGTAGTTATTAATTGGAGGTATAGTGCATTTATGAATATTCCTAAGAGCATTTTAAACTAAGAGTCAGATAAAATTTATTGCCTCTGTTATTATTTAAGTTAAGATTTTACTCAAATATAGTCCTGTCACCCAGGCCATATAAGACAAAAAATATTTTTTTATAATCTCTACAAAAATAGTTTTCCTCTTTTATCAAGCAATTAAATTATATTCATTAATGAACATCTTTTGATTCTAATACCTGTTCTACATTTATTTTACTCTCAAAAAAATTACAGTTAATTTATTTTAAGCAAACTACATCTGTACTTGCTCTATTGATACTAACAAAAAAGGTTACACATGAATGACTGAAAGTGGTGGAAAAAAACCAAACCAAAGCAGTAATTGAAATTAGCTGTAAAATACAGTTAATTGTTTCTCCTGGGAAGGATAAAAAACATGTGAGAGATTACACAGAAAGTCAAACTGCAATTCTTCACAAGCCATTGGTGTTCAATACACCAGTCAGAGGCATTTTATTACAGCATTGCAGGAGAGGAAGATATTTACCATGCTTCAGCATGCTGGGACTGTAGGGGACTCGCTGAATTTCAAGATGACAGGTTAATGGTAAATAAACCATTTTCTCCTTGGCATTTTCAAATGTGTCCTTGAAACCTAAACACCTTTCTGCTATTTGCACTCAACAAAGATCATGGATACCTAAGAAATTTATGGTTTATGATAGTTTTATGCCTAGGCTCAAACTGACAATCTAAATACATCAGTATTAAATCTGCAGTGCTATGCAGAAGGAGTTCAAACTGAGCAAAATAGAAAATCATCATATATTAAAATGAATATATAAACTGGAAGTCCTGCTTGATTTTAAGACATTAAAATTCATGTTTTCATTTTTTTCTCTACGACTATGACTGCTTGGAACTTCATAGCTTTACTAAAAGTACCCCTATCAAAAGAATTGGCAGTATCGACTCTGCTCTCTGGAAATAAGAAATGAGAGGGTCAGGATTTGGCAACAATCCCAGACTTCCAAAAAGAGGAGTTTACTTATTAAACTCAGTTTTCAAAGAGAAAAATACAGGACTTATTTCAACTTGGTTAAAAAGTTCAAAGAAAAGTGAGATAAACTCAAAGAATACTGCAGTGCTCATGGCTGAGTTCTTCCAGGCTGCAAGAAGGCTGCAATGAGTAGCTGAGCATGAAGAAATGAAGCTGGAGTGAGTGACCAGAATGGCCAATGTGGTGGTGGCTGGCAAGCACTGCTGAAACTCTGAAAATATCACTGATGCCATCTTAAAAACTTCTTTTCTGCTCAAAAGATGACAGGAAGAGTGTTATTAACAAAACTGATAGAAAAGTAGGGGAAAAAAGCTTAAATTCAAATATAAAATTCCTGTGATGTGTAAAGTGCTTTCTAATGCACTTATTCCAGATTGACATTACTGCATAGAAGCAGTGTTTGTTACTTCTGGTTTCTAGATCTGAGCAGAAAGAGAAATACTGTGTGTGCTGCAAATGATACATTGCTTTATTTTAGGCACTTTAGTCACTGAGATGCAACGTGTTTTAATACAATTCTGCCTAGCAACATGTTGAGAACTTACTGTCCACATGAGAGTCTGGCAACATAATAAGGAAGAAATCATCATCTTTTAGCTATACCTATGTATGGGAATGTTAGCATAAGTTGGTTTGCTTTGACTAGTTTACTAAAAATAACATTTTTTTTCCTCAGAGAAAAGTTCAGCTTCGGGATTAGTCAAAGGGATAAAAATGTGCTGGTAGTACCAAGAGCAATTGCAAGCAAAGTTTAACAAGCAGTTGTTATCATGATGTATTTCTATAGTGGAATGTTATGCAGGACAGGTCCTGTAGCTGCAGCTCAGACATACATGTATCCATTTGATTCTTCCACAAGATGAAGACATTATGAAAGACCAGTGTCAAGTTTTAGTAACAGCTCTGTTACTAAACAGCCGTAAGACTGAAGGAATTAATTCAGCGTAAATTATTTGTTACATTAAAGATGACTGCAAACACAGCATAGTTACATTTTACATGTGCTTTCAAGAGAGAACAGGCACCTCAGTGGTCCCTTTCCTTTTCCACTACTCCCCACAATTCATTTTTGGTATTTCTACCTATATCCTTGGAGTTTGTGTTTGTGTAAACAATGGTAAAGAATTTGTTTGTGTCACAAATTTTTCTGCTGTTTTCAGGTACATAAGCATGCAATGGTCACAAAGGGACCATCTGTAGGAATAAGTATTTGCTCATGACAAAGCCAGTGATAGCAATAAGGATTAATTCTTATTCAGAACTTCTTATCAACAGATTTCAGTGTTCTACAGGGAATGTCTTTGTAAGAATATGGCACATGTACAACTTGCATTTTGTGGGATTTCACCATTTTCTTCAAAGGGTGTTCCATTGCTTAGTAGATTAAAATTGTCTTACTGTTTAATCAAAACTTTCTTTGCTGAAATTTCAACTAATTATTTCTCACTTTGTCACTTTTGGCTAATGAGAACAATTCTGTTCTTCTCCACGGGCTAGAAAGAAAGCTGTAACATTTCTCAGCTGTGGAAAACCCCCTACTATCTCTAATTGCAGACCTAGACAAATAATCACAACAGTTAATTACTGAATTCTCCACAACTCAATTGCACTTCCTATTGAGGAATCTCTGAGTGCCTGGAGAATGTTTGCATGCTTAATGTAAATAACCTGACATGCCATGGGTGACTGTGAGCCTCATCCTGTGAAGGATGATCAGTGCCATGACTGCTGATGATCCCTTTTCCTTAACACAAACCCCTCCTACCAAGGTGTGCAGCATCAGGGCTTACAAAACAGATGATTTTAAAGAAACAAGAAGTATATTTTATTTCTTTAAAATATAAATCCAAGATAAAGCACTGAATATATATCACTGGAGATGCTGACATAGGATTGAATGTTGAAATACATGTAGCTTTTGTACATTTATTTCCATGGCTTCAGATATGTTCGTATTACAGTTCAACTGCAAAGAAAGATGAAAATGGGGGAGTCTGAACAGACAGCCTATGCTTTTATAAAAGGCCTGGGATTCTTTCTTTTCTGTATTTTTTAGGACAGGTAAGATTGAAAGGTGTCCCTATATGAAGTGCTCCTGGACTTTTTTAGAGACTTAGTGATCTATCTTTCAGGCAGAATCAGGCTTTGGAGGAGTATGATTTATAAATCCCAATCAACTGAGAATGAAGAAACTCTGTGACTATAATCAAGTGTTATTTAACTGGTTTTCCTTAGTGGAAAGAGAATCTAAGCCTAGGATAACTTAATTCCTGTCACTTCCTCCAGTTTCATATCCACCATTCTTTCATGAAAAACAACATCAGCACAAAATTATGCCACCAAGACATGTGCTTAAGTCACACTATCACACAAAAAAAAAAAAAAAAAAAAAAAAAAAAGACACAAGGAACATGATCGTTAAGTCTACATTTCTGCTGTTTGACTTTTAAAATAATCAATCTTCCCTTTTGTTGATTATAAGGAGATAGAGCTGGCAGTCACTGCTATTTCCTGTAATAACTATATTGTCTGTTTCCTTTAGTTTCCTCAATTCAGTTTTCTAAATTTTGCCCAGAATAATACCTTATAAAGCACGTTAATGAAATGCCTCATTGGCTGCTTTGTTATGTTGCTTCTGCCTTGGTAATGCCACTTAGAATTCAAAGTACAGAAACAGCAGTAGAGCAGCAACTGTGAAAGACTTTGAAATATTTTGCATGAAGGTATTCTAAGAATTCAGCTCTGAAACTGCTCCTCTTGTGACCGTAACTGTTATGTTAGCAGCGCTTGATCAGAAAATGACATCAGCTGTTTGTTTTTCCACTGAATTAAAGTATTTTTAGATTAGTTTAAAATACAGACATGAAAACAACTTGTCAATAGAACTCAGGAATACAGTTTTAGCTGACTAAACCTAAAATTGTAGTTTGGAATAACCAAAATGACCTTTTATTTTCTTAAAAAAGCACTCTTTCTGGTTTACAAAAACTTGCAAAGCATGGGTAGCTTTAACCTTTTTTTAATTCATCTTTTCAATGCACTGCAATAAACTTGACACTAAAAGCACTGTGAAGACATGCATTGCTTTAAGTATGTTTCTCTTAATGGAGATTATGTTGAACAAATAGATATGGAAATATAATATTTTTCCACTTTCTAAATTATTAAGATTCAGAAAATTTCATTATTAGATTTCACATGTTTTTCGTCTTCATCTTGAGAGGTCTTTCCTAACGAGACAAGAGGCTTGGATTCTTGGTTATATTATCACTTTGTCTTTTTACAAAATAGCCTGTCTTCAGAAAACAGGACAAAATATAACATAAACCTTTTGTCAACCTGTAATTATGTACTTGCAAAGATTTAAAGAGCAGTGCTCCTTCTTAGAATCTGAATGATTATTTCAACAAGCTTAACTGTTGTAGAGATGTGTAAGTTATTTTAAGAATAAAAACAATCTCTTACTTGGTCCTCAAAGGAGATTGCCTGGGCAACATCTCTGGGAAATCCGTCAATCACTATCCCCTCTTCATCAGGGATCTGCATTAATCTCTGCTTTATCTCAGTTATGGTTGTTTCCTTTCACAGAAAAAATAAGTTAGTTATTTAATATCATAAAGGATATTTTCTTGATGGTGCACATCACTACAAGATGTGTAAACCCTTGAAAGCAAATATGAAAGTACGAAACACTGTACCTGAGGGGCCAGTTCTCCAGTAGTAATTATTTTGGCAATCAAGCTCCATTTCCTATTGCTGCTTGTGCTGTGGATTTTCTTCCTTAACAATTCACCAACTGATATGTAGTTAAACCCATAACGTTCTGCTATTTTCAAACTCTGTGTTCCTTTACCACTTCCTGGGCCACCTAGTGTGAATCATAAGCAAAACATTAAATTAACCTTTCATCAGAAGTACCCAATCATAAGTGAAATCTCTGCTATTGGCACCAATTTTCCAAGCATTATTAGAGTAAAATCTCACAGTTGCATGGCCTGTTACCAACCACGTGTCTCATCTACTGGATCATAAACATAACAGTTTGTAAAATAAAATTTAAAAAAAGAATGCAAATCCACTTGCAAAATAAAAGTAAGTACTCTTTGAGGCTGACCTCCTTCTAAAGCCATTTCTGGAATGGAGTTTTTCTTGATCCACAGTAGAGAAGCAGACAAATGAACTATTCCCTTCTTAAACTCTCTGAATCCAGAGACAGAGACAGATAGTCTGAAGTGTATTCATGTCAGAAAGAATCATACTTGGTTGAATAAGCCAATTAAATCAATGAACTAGTCATGAAATGGAACTAATAAAATCTGCTCCTAAATATGCTTGCAAGAGCTTCTGTGGTTTCCTGATTTTAAAATACAAAAAAAAAAAAAAAAAAAAAAAAAAAAAAAAAAAAAAAAAAAAAAAAAAAAAAAAAAAAAAAAAATTAAATAATCATCTGATATGTTTCCATAGTGATTTGGTATAAGGACTTTTATTGAACCATGCAATACCAGCTTTTGGTATTGATGCTTGAAGCATCTGACAGAGAAGAAATTAGGTTCAGCTTGCTAGACAACTTGAAGAATAAAGAGACCCTTCAGTATACACAGCACAGGCTGAATGGGGGCCAAACCCACAGAAAACAGCTACGTTACGTAGCAGGGAAAGCTGCAGGGAAGGTGTGCTGGAGAGCAGCAGCAAGAATGCATGTAAAGCCATCAGACCATGTCTGAACTAAAAGGACATGTCATGAGCAGAGAATCTGGAATCCTACACATAAAACCAAGGAATTGCTTTCCTAAAAATAAATGTTAATGTATAGAAAAATGTATGGTACTGAAGAGGATCACAAAGCAAACCCAAACCAAATATTTTGATAATAATTCCCAATCCTAAGTAGCTATAGTTTGGGGAATTCTTTGTGAGAATGCTGAATTTTATTTCAACAGAAAAAGAATTAAAATTTATTAAAAATATACATTTAAGAAAAACAGCAATGCAATGAAAATAAATCCGAATACCCTTAATTTCTTGTTATTAATCATGTAACTCTTTTTATATTATCTGTATTTTTCCCATAAAGAGCTTTTAAGCATTTTTATAATCAATACAGTTCTGGCTGCAGGATAAGCTTTCCCGTATTTGTACATGTATGCTCAGGGCACTCCCTGTGTAACCAGGCTGCAACCTGCACCCAATATCACTGTCACAAAGCTTCCAGTGTCACCAGCAGCCACTCGGAGCTCTGTGTGCCCCGGTGCTGCGATGCTGATGCTGCACCTGCCCCTTGGAACTCAGACCAGGAGCCATTTCAAGAGAGTGCACAGGCAAATGTGCCTATTGTTATCGTGCCCCCATACCCTGCCCACAGTTTAGTTCTGCCCCTGGGGAGGAAAAAAAAAATAAAAAATTTAGTATTATCTAATAAGTTTAAATAATGTTGTTTCTACAAGCATTTATCGGTAACATCCAACTAGACAACACAACTACAGATGTTCACAAAACACACTTGTAAAAAAATGAAAAAAACCCTGTAACTTATACAGTAAGATCACAACTGGAAAATCTTTTTCGCTCATTCAATTCACTTGGTGTTTATGTCATAAAAAGACAAGTTTCTCTCTCCTTCCAGCAAACTGTGTTGGGTTCTACAGCTATTCTTCCATTTCAGTAATTCCAGGTGGTCTAGACGGGCTTAGTTTTTTCAGCTTGGACTCATTCTTTCTTAGACAGCTTAGCTATCTATCCTCTTTGTTGGAATAAAGAATGTTCCCCTTCTGTAGGTACACAAGCATCTGATACAGTAGGAATTATCTTCTCCCCCCTAAGTGGCTATAAAGTTCATCTGCTCCAGTTCCCCTTGCTCCTTTTCATGCTTAGCCCTCCCTGTGACAAATGCATTTCAAATTTGAACCTTACAAGTTTGAAACAGACTATGTTGCACTCAGCAACAATAAAATGCAAAACATAGGTAATGTGCAGAAAATTAGAAAAATTGGAAACAAGGAAAATAGTGCTTGCGATGCAATAGAGATACAAAAGTTGACAAAAAACCAGAACTGATACTTAATAAAACATCAGTCTGTAAAAGCATAAAATAGCTTAAAAAACCCTATTTGAAACAAGTAGATAGACTTCACACTCCTGTTAGGGAGAGCTTTTCTTTGCCAGTAAAGAGACACCAAAAAACAAAATAAAACAAAAAAGTGTAGCTCAGCACTTCTGTTCTTTCAATCTGAACTGCAATCAGAAAAGAGCTAATAAAGTATTTGGTTTAATATTCATAAACTTCCTACACATTTTGTTTTTATCAATCCAAACACATAATCTCAAAATGGTATTGTCTGTTTTCAATCTGAGGGGACACATTCAGGTAACAAAATAAGGGAAAAGTGATAGGACAAAATTACCTCCCACAGCAGGTCATAATTTATTGAACTATGTATCCATTCCTGACTCTTTGGTAAATCATGCTGACAAACTGCTCACAAGAAAGGAAAATCACATCACTTTTGGTTTTGGTTCTTTTTACTTATTCTGAGATAGATTACTTAAGGAAAGTTAAATTTCCATATATATATTTCTAGAAGATGTCTGGACTAGGGAGCACTTGTTGCATCTAAAATTATGTTTGCTAACAGGTTTCAAGTAAAGATTTGTGTTCCCAAAAAGTGTTATTAAAGCAGTTGTTTTAATCTAATTTTGTTCATTATTTCAATTTTGCATATATTGTTGCAAATTCAGACTAAGTTCATCTAATATTTCTGAAAATACTTCTGTCTGTAAAATCTAACTGTGGACTAGATTTAACAAATCAATAGGCAGCTGCCTGCTGACAGCACTGTATTTGATCTAGCCCTTACACTTCAATCTCAAAAGGGAAGTGTATTCTTTTACTATTAAGTAATATATTTAAGGAATATGCAGCTTAAAAACATACTTGACTAAGGTGCTAATGACATCAGATAATATTTTAAAATGTCTAAATTCAAGCTATATTAACAGTACAAATTTGTTTCTTAAAAGTATATTAGAAAGCACATTTTTAAACACAATCTCATTTACTAGCATTATAATGCCTTAGAAACTTAATTTTTCCAGTGATTCAGATGTGGCTGGTTCCATCTGATTTTTCTAAAATCCAGTCATATACTCACTATGTAGCTTCATAGCTTTATCTTTCCCCAGAGGTTTCTTCTGCAAACCCAGAAAAAGAACAAAGCCCCCAACTTTATAAGTGAGTTCTATTTAGCTCTGGAGATACCTGGTTCATTATAAGGATGATGGATTTCATAAAGCAAAGAGATTGTAAAAACCTTTATGGAAGCATTAAAAAGATCTTGAGCTAATACATTAATAAAGAAAAGTTCATTGAATATGCGAAGCAGAAGACAGGTCTTTAACTTCATTTCAGTCCTAACAGTGACTGGGACCAGCACCACCAGAGCAAGGCAGGATGATTAGTTATCACTAATTAGACAGAAATACACTACAGAACTGATTTTTTTTTGTTTGGCATTTTATGCAAACTGAAATACGCAATACATTTTTGGTGTGCAGTATCTCTTGAAACGAACAGTATACTTTTATTATTTTTTTTCTCTTTTATTCAGTTACTCTTTCCAACATGTGTTTTTATGTGCTTTCTCAATAGAAAGTTGAATTTGGGAGAAATTGTCTTGATACTGTACAAAAATGGACAATAGCTGCTAAGCTACATATAGCATTGTATTTCTATCAGATCCCACTGTAATAGATTCAGAGAAACTCAGTGGGAATATAAACCTGAAATAGCCTTTGTGGAATGTTTACAACATTCCCTATATAAATGGGAGAAAAGAAAAGCTCTGTAAAATCCACGTTCTGTTCACTGCATGCTGGTGTTCAAGGATTTCACTTCAAATACACCTGCACTCAGTTCCAAAGGTGAAAGCCAATCTCTCTTTATCTCACTTAAATCAGACCTTCATTCATCACTCTACTGCAATTGAGCTACATAGATTTCGATGCATTAAGAGCCTTCTGTGGTCACTGAAAAGGAGCCAGCTTTCCTCCTTTATAAAAAAGAAGGGTAGCTAATTAATTAAGATGAAAGAAAGGTATGTGTTATTTCTCCATCTAATTGCAATCTTCACATTTCAGCAATACTTAGGGAGATTTGCATGTTGAAATCTGTGATCCTGAAACTAAAGATTAAGAAAATTCAAATGCCTTGAACAATTGCTTCAGCAGACCATAGATACTAAAGAAATGCCTGGTCTTCGGTTTCCAATCTATTCCAATATCTCGTTCCTGAGAACTGCTGTATGCAGAACCTAGAGGACATGCTGTTCCTAGAGATCCGCTCTGTAGTACGGAGAAGACATTTCTGTTCCCTTTTACTATACTTCATATATTCTTTGTTATGGAAGCAGTATCTCTCTTTAATATGAATAAAGCTTTATAGACCAAAAATGTAATTCTCTATCACCTGGCACCTGTACTGTAACTCTTTAAGCCATCCAGAGAATCAGATAATTAGGTCTGGTGCTAAAATTTCTAAAGACAACTATCTAGATAATAAGAAAACCGATGCAAAGAACTTAAATTCACGAACAGAAAAAAAATTGATTTATACTTAATCTGCAGCTATTTTTTAATAACCTATGCTTGTCTGAGGCTGGAAAGTATGAGCTGCTTAGAAGGAACAGTAAACAGCTCACAAGAGAGAACTTTGGAAGAGAGCACAATTAACTAATTTGAACTGAGTGCTCACTCTCTGTGAAGTTGGAACAGGATTCATTTACCAAATGGACCTGGGGATTAATTTACCAATGCAATGAACCAGTGACCCTGTATTCTCACTCCAACTGGACATACCAATCATTTGACAAGGGTCTAAGTATAGAGGACAACAGTTCTCTATCACCTTTTTGAGCTGGCTTACACAATATTTTAAAATACTCCTTTTTGTGATCAGCTTTGAGTATATCTGAGTGTTTTAGTTCAATCCCGACCATGCTTTGGAAGAGCACTTTGATGCATGTGGTGCTGCTGCCTTGAAATGCATGAACCAGGTTTAGATAAGATGAAATCAAACTGGCAGATGTGCTCATAAGCAAATCATGAGCTCTCCAGCAGCTAAGAGGCATCCAGCCTACAGAATATGAGTGCAGGTGCTCACTGCGACCCCTAAAATTCTTACAGTTGGGATGCCATCCCCAGCACTAAAAATTTCACACTCTTAATTGGCCTGCACCACTTGCTATGGCAGATGGAAAAATTGTATTTAAATTCATACAAGCATTCAATGTATTTGCAGTACAAATCAAAAGGCAAAGTAGTAGAGATAAAATCTTGTGAAAATGACTGCCTTCGTACCTATGACAAGGATAATTTTTGGTCGAGGTCTTGCAGGGTCAAACACATCGTACTCCTCAATTAGCTCAGCAGTTTCAGAAAGGTCAGTGTCGCTTTCTATGGAAAACTGTTGGATGGGAGGCAGTCGGTCATAGCGTCGGTATGGGAAGTTAGAGTTATCAGGCATCACTGTAAAACAGTAAGATAAACTGGGAATTGTGGAAATAGAAAGCTCAAAATCTGCTCTGTACACAGATTTAAGTAAGAATCATACTTAAGGTATAAATATCTCATAATTTTACATAGTGTTTGCTGTTGCTATATTAAATATTTTTGCCTCTATTTAACGAATTTATTAAATCACAACCCCCCAGAGTCAGTTTCCTCTGGTGTTTCTTTACAAGCACATCAGGTTTTCTGTGAAATCTGCCCATAGCACCCAGAGTTCAGCAGAGGCCTCTGAGATGAAAAGCTTTATATTGTGCAGATAACCTCTACTATTAAGCAGGACTCTTTTAGTGATACATGTGTTACACAGAGATAGAGATAGCATTCTTGCTGATTATTTTAATGAAATGTTGGATGGCAAGGAAAAATAACTATGGCAACTGAAAGATGAGCTAATTACTCTTTGTTAACATTAAAAATAAAATAATTACAGGTATTGGTAGGACATCTGCTAAGATTTTATGAGATGCTTTTCTTTCTAAGAGTTTATAACTTAGATTTTATTTAGTAAATTAGCATACAGCTCCAATGTAAACTAGAAAAACCACGTAGTGTAACTGCACTGAAGTTGGTGCATATGTCATCCATAAGGACCAACTGAAAACACAAGCCAAGTTCACTGTGTCAGATCTGCCCCTATCTTTGCAAACATTTTAGGTATGATACAAGAAAACTCTCCACTGATGCCTTAAACATTTACACAGCAAACATCCATCATTTGGCTGGAAAGTGATCACAATTTCCTCTCCTGCACAGCATCCATTACAGCAGGAGAAAAATAAATGCCAAAAAACAAGAAAACAGAATTTTTGACTCCTTTGCCTACAGATAATCAGAATAATCTGCTCTAGAAGTATGTATAAAATAATTCAGTAATGGATGTAAAACCACACACAGTTGAAGACATAGAATTATTTTAAAATTTAATACATTACCATTCCTGAAAAAAGACCTCCGGGACTGTCCTCCATTGAGTGGAGGCAGGGTCTTCTTTTCTGGGCTGACAAAAGTGTCCCATTTCACTTTTTCTGGCCCTCCAAGCTCTTTTACTTTCTGCAAACAGCTTTCCAAATATTCAATTGGGTCATCGGGTTTGTAACACATTAATCCATTCAAGAGACTCTGAAATGTAGGATCAGAAATATAGACTATAATGATAGATGCCAGGGAAAAACAAGCCCCTTTACATTGTTTTTCACTTTGCACAGAGAAACGCCACATTCCTTGATATTCAGACTCTCTATTGCAAGCCAATGCTTAAAAGTGAGGCCTGCAAAAAATCAAATTATTTTGGTTTGCCAGGATCATAAAAATTACTTGGAGAGGAAGCTCATGGCTGTCTTTATAGTTGTCTGTTTGCACTGAAATAAAACCCAAAAATAGCAAAAAAACTCTACATTTTTTTTAGAAATGTCACTGGCAAGTATACACAGAGCAATGTGCAAGCTAGAGAGCCCCAAAATTTACATATTCTTTGTAGTTTTGACATCACTAAAATGTATCTTTTCCTTAAAGACCACTGCACCCACAAGTATCTCATGCATATTCTTGTCAACACTTACACAAGCAATGAAAAGAGGATTTTTAAAAATCACAAGAAATACTCAAACATCATCTTGATCAGCATTGGGAAAAAAACCCCCACAACCCCAAAATTCATAGATGCTTCCTGATTTAATTGATCACAGATTTCAAGCCATTAGAAATCCTCTCTCTGCAGCATTAATTCTTTACTCATCGTACTCATGAGCATTGGGGGGGGGGGTGTGAAAGAAAGACTGCCAGGCCCTCTTCTGACACATTTCCTTGACAAAGTGATACATAAGTCATCATCTCACCTCTCCATGAGACTGCTGCATCCAACAATACATGTCTTTCATGATGATTTCTGTTCTTTTTGCTGTTCCTAATTTTTGCGTGAATAAACTTGAGGGTCATAGTTGGTATTAATAGTAAACATAAATAGCTCCAATTCAAGATTTGATCAGTTGCTATCTACAGTTTATACAGTAATTTGTATTTACACACATTTGAGCTTATAAAATAGGATATAATTTCTATGCATCTGTGCCCTTACTGTAGTACCTAACTGATCACAGCAACTAACAGTGTATTTTTGCCGAAGATATGCACCAATTTTTAAAAATCACTCGCTCAAGCTTTGAGCCTCAACAGAAAACCAGTTTTGTCTCCATGTCTTGTTAAACCATTCACATTCTAACTGTGTATTTAGAGCATTAGCATGCTCCGTGTCCTGCAATTTTCAAATATACAGAAAACCTCTAGCTTCAGCACAGACAAGGGAAAATACATATGGGTTTGTGTGTGTGTTATATACAGATGAGACGATGTCTGACCCGGAGAGAGAAAAAAATCCACATTGCACAAAGAAGTAATTATCAGCCATCAGCAGCAGGTAACTTGCAGGAAGCTAAACAAAACCTCACTAAACAGTTGCGGCTTTTTTTCTTCCCCCCGACCGATATAAGATGTCCCTGGCCCGCATTCCTCGGCGCTCCTTTGCCCTGCGGACACCCAAGTTCGCTCCCCGCCGGCGGCGGAGGGCGGGCGGCCGCGGCGGCCGCAGCGGGCGGAGGGGCGCGGCCGC
>VZUI01030659.1:0-18332 GCA_013401135.1 Cettia cetti | reverse complement strand
ACCAGGACCTGGAGCTGCTGCAGAGAGCCCAGAGGAGGCCCCGGGGCTGCTCCAGGGCTGGAGCCCCTCTGCTCTGGGGCCAGCCTGGGAGAGCTGGGGGTGCTCCCCTGGAGAGGAGAAGGCTCCAGGGAGAGCTCAGAGCCCCTGCAGGGCCTAAAGGGGCTCCAGGAGAGCTGGGGAGGGACTGGGGACAGGGATGGAGGGACAGGACACAGGGGATGGACTCAGGCTGACAGAGTAGGTTTAGATTTGCTATTAGGAAGGGATTGTTCCCTGGGAGGGTGGGCAGGCCCTGGCACAGGGTGCCCAGAGCCGCTGTGGCTGCCCCTGGACCCCTGGCAGTGTCCCAGGCCAGGCTGGACAGGGCTTGGAGCAGCCTGGGATGGTGGGAGGTGTCCCTGCCCAGGGCAGGAAGGTTTGGAATGAGAGAATCCTCATGTCCCTCCCAACCCAACCCGTCTGGGAGCCCCCAATCCCGTGGCTGTGGTCTGGATTCGCCGTTCCTGATGCCTTAACCCTGACACTGGCAACTGAGAATCCCAAACCCTTCATTCCCTGATGGGAAAATTCCAGCTTTGGCCTCCCAGGAGCTCCCAGGGCCAGTGCAAGGCTCTCTGAGTTAACAGCTTGTTATGCTTAAGGAGCAGAGAGCCCTAGAAATTATTATGGCCCATATGTTACTAAAAGGATTTTAATGTGGATTAGGGGCTTATGTAACGTGTGAGCCTAACCCACATCGGGCTTAATTTATGGTGTTTTCTCCTTGTCTTTAAAAAAAATGGCTTGTTTCCTAATGATAAGCTTGAGCACTAATTTAATTTACATTTTACTGCTCCTAGGCACAATCAGAACACACTGGAGTAAACATTTAAAGCCCCTTACGAAACTGTTTGTTGGGTTTGCCATTATTCTTCTGGCTTTTTTTTATTTTTTGAGCAATGTTCTTGTTTTCCCCTGATGAAATAGTCTCCTTAGGTTTGATTTGGAATGATAGGATCCACAAATTAAAACTATGAGTCTGCTACAATCTGTAGTCTCCTTGGAGAAACAGAAAAAAAAAAACTTCAGGAAAGTTCGGCAACAATAGGAATTTTCCAAACTCCTGTATGTCAGAAGAGAGCCTCAGACGTACAAAGAAAATAAAATCTAAGTCTGGAGAAAAAAAAGAATCCTAAAATTAAATAATTAGATAGTGTACTTG
Source organism: Cettia cetti (assembly GCA_013401135.1). Classification (NCBI taxonomy): domain Eukaryota; kingdom Metazoa; phylum Chordata; class Aves; order Passeriformes; family Sylviidae; genus Cettia; species Cettia cetti. The sequence continues at coordinate 17,131 of VZUI01030659.1, read as the reverse complement.
GTGGGGGGGAAAAGAGAGGGTTAAATTGGTGATGAATTCTAAGTTTATCACAAAAAGAACTTGAGAAATTTTAACTCCCAAAGTGTGTTTTTCATTGCTTGTGTTTCCCAGCAGACACTGCCATCCCTGCAGTGCTGCATTTGGGAAGATGTGGGCCGTGTTTTTCAGAGCAGACATATGTTTGCTTGTGATGTGTCAGGGTTTTGTTGCCAGCTCGGTGTACTCTGGGGCAGTTCTAAAATGCTGAGCTCTTCTAGAAACTGTTCCAAATTAAATCAGAAATGTGCAGAGATTCAGCTTCTCTGCCAGCCAACTAAAAAAAGCAAAAAGACAAAAAGTCATCTGTCTTTTGTTATCTGGTATTACAGTTACTGCTAATTTGAAAAGAATCTCACAAATGCACAGAAGCCAGGGGATGTGTGCCCAACATCCATTGATTTGTGTACAGAATTGCTTTTATCCTTGTTCTCACTCATTTACCACCGCAGAAACTGCAGGGGCTTGGGGGTTTTCTTTGAAATTCCTGAATTTCTCCCTGAATTTCTGTATTTGTTTTAAATGTCTTCCCATACATCCCTGTCTCTTGCTGTGGCCTCAAGGCCACTTTAGGGAACAGGGATGTGCTTGTGTCTGAATCCCTTGGGAATCTTCTCCTGCACTGAGTCAGTGCCTCACCCTGCTCTCACCGTGGCCCTCCTGGGAAGGCTCCAAAACTCTGGAGCTTCTCTGGAATCTCTCATGCTGGATTCCAAGAATTCATTCATTAATTATTTCCCAAACACTTGATAAAACTCCCATTTCTCAACACAGGTTTTCTAATTCCTTCCCCAAAGTGTGAATCATTCCTGCTAGGGATGCATTTGGGGTGGGTGTTTTTGCCCTCTGGAAATCTTTTTTAATGTTATTCCCAGTCTGGAATATGGTGATGTCCTAAAGTGGACTTTACGTTACCTGGAAACATTTTGCCTTTTCAGTGGCTCCTTTTAATGGCTTCTCCATCTCCTTTTCTCCCCCCCTGATTGTGATTTCACTTCTTAAGTTAAATGTTATTATCATGGATTTGTGTTTTGACTTTTCAGCCTCCCAAAAGGTCAGATTTGAATACTTTATAGCCTCCTTTGCCGAGAAAAAGTTCAGTGGCTGCATCTTGAAACAGGTCACATACTCTGCTTGAAACTAAATCAAGAATGGCTTTTCCTTTGTGGGTTTTGGGGCCAATTAATTGAAGAAGCATTCCTTGACAGTGTTTAAATTAATACTGTCTGCAAGAGGCCCCGTCCTTAAGGGTACTGGGTCTTTGTCAGCACAAAGCCAAGGCCAACATTCTTCTCCATCCCAGCCACACCAGCACACACGGAACAATTGCCTTTTTTGATTCGAAACACTCCTTAAATCCTCCTTTTCCTGCCTGAAAGCAGCCCTGGCCTGTCACGCCAGTTTTCTGAGCTGTCACCTGGGTCATGCTGTGGATTTTCGGGCAGCCAGCTCCGTTTCTGCTCCTCAGCGTGCCTGGGAGCTGTGGCTCCGTGCTCGCAGCACATCTGCTCCATCTGGGGCTGCTTCCCCGTCTTCTGGCTGTGCTGGAATGTTCCTGTCGCCGTGCCTCTCTTGCAGCCCATCCTTTCCTGAGAATTCCAGGGAAATTGCAGTGTTTTCCACCCCTGGGAAGGCACAGTCCTGCAGTGAGCCTGTCGTCCACGTGCTGCCTTTCTCCCAGCCTCAGCTTTGGGATTCCCCTTCCACTTTCTGATTTTAATCCTCAGTCACCGCGCTGGGATCACATCCTGCCCCTGTGTTTTCCACGCAGGGCTGAGGCTCTGCCCCTCCATCCGGAGAGCCCCAGCTCCCCCCACAGCCCTGGTGACATCGGTCCCCATCCTCTCCGTGCTTCCCCAGCTGTGCCCTTGTCCTCCTGGCCAGGCCAGGGAGGGCTTTCCCTGCCCCAGGGGCTCTCCCGGCCATCTCCACGTTTCTGCTGCAGATGATCGTGCAAGAGCAGCTTGAGCCTTTATCAGACGCGTCCCCTCAGTTCCCCCTGTCCTTGTGTGCCCGCGGAGCCAGCACAGAGCACAGCCAGCAGCTGCACTGAGCTGGGAAATCATCTCGGATCACCGCGTGAAATGCGCTGAAAAGTCAATTTGCGGCTGGGCTCTGGTGCTCAGGACTCGCTATGGGAGGCGGGGAGCAGGAAAGAGGCGACATCACCGTGTCACCGTGGGAGTGCCGGGGTCACTGCTGCCTGGACACGGTGTGCCCGCCCTGCCAGCCCCGGGGACAGCAGCAGGGACGCGCCGAAGCCCCGAGGTGTGTCACTGTGTCGCAGAGCCCCAAGGCGTGACCCTCACCCGGGGCTGTGACTCGCAGAGTGCAGGCAGGAGGCTGCAGCCCTTCTCTGAGACACAGAAATGAGGCTCCAGTCACCACCCTCAGATGAAGGAACCCCTAAAATGCAGCTTGCTGGAATTGGGAGGGATGATTGCAGGCTGCACAGCCTTTCTCCAGCGTGCCCTTCTGGTCCCAGCAGAAGGGACAGGGAGCTTTTGGTCCTGTGAGGTCCCTCAGCTCCTTGGAATAATGAGGGATGAAAATGAGGATTCAGCTCTCGGTGCCTGTCTCTGGCTGGCCAAATGCCCTCAGTGGGGTGGGTTTGTTCTCCCTTTCTGTACACGACAGTGAAAACATGCTCGGAATGGGTTAGAGCTTTATGGCAGAAGCATTTTTCATCTGGAAATGAGTTCTAACATTCTAGGTGGAAGAACTAGCCTGTGTGTAAATATTTTCTTTGCAGGTGGCACAGCTATGGACGTAATTTTACACAATTGAACCAAATGACTTTAAGTGATGTCATACTTGCCGTTGGCTACCAGGTGTGTTTGTCAGAGCTGCTGCTGAGACAGAAAGGAATAGGGTGACTTCTACCTGCTCCTAACCATAAATAGCAAAAAGAGGCACAAGAGGAGACATTAAAATCCTGCACAGCATTTTGTTTGCGGTAACTGAAGCAAAAGTGTCTTCCCGAAATGGTTCAGCATTGACCTGGAACCTGGGATTAATTTCTTGTTGCATCCCTCCAGCAATGGACATGTTTTTATTGTACATGCAGATGTGGAGGGAACTGGAATCAAACGTGAGCCAAGGACCCTTCTTGCCATCCCCATGCCTTGAAAAGTGAAATAGAGCAAACAGCATCCACCCAAAGGAAACACTCCAGTAAAAAACCCAAAGCAAGGTGGCTTTAAAATGAAGGCTGGCTTTACAGCCCCCTGTAGACACCTGTGAGAAGATGAAGAGATGTGAACATTATGCTTTTGAAAAGGAGACGATATCAAAGATTTATTTTGCTCTTTTCTGAAATCAGAGCCTTTGAGAAGCCACAGCTGTACCCGAGCTGGCAGGAGCGCCCTGAGCTGTACCTTCCCTTTGAATGCAGCACAGCTGGCACTTCAGGCTCTCATCTTCCATGGATACCCCAAAGTGCCTCAGAAACCCACTGGAGTGAGTTCATGCAGGCACACAAACACTTCTCCCGTGCAGGACCCGAGGGGCCAAGAGAGTCCCCTCTGTTGCTGCAGTGAATCTGGGGAGTGAAACACTTCCAGCCACCTGGGAGATGAGAAGGGCTTGCAGCTTGTGTGGGATCCCAGCTTGCTGGCACTAAAGCTGCTCTCCTGCTGTCATTCATCCCTGCTCCTAGGCCCTTTGGAATGGATGAAGTATCCCAGCTAAACATTCTGTTCATGGAAGGAAAAGGAGCATTCTTCTTACCATGTGTTCAAAAATTATTTGCAGCTTTGGGGTTTATTTTTTCAGCTCTCACCTGCATCACAGTACGGAAATGAGGAAATGGGACCGTGAATGATTAATCCAGCTGCTTTTCTGTTCTGCGGGGATCCAGCTGGGAAGGTATCACTGAAATCAAACTGGGAAACAAAAAGAGCAACCACCAGAAATGGAGGAGCTCCACAAGCAGAGGAGGCAGGGGCCCTGCACAGCTGGAGAGGCAGGAACCTCCCTGGGATGAGCCTGGCAGAGCCTGCTCAAGAAAGGCCAGAGTGAGGATGGTGAATTGGAGCCCACCAGGCCCTTCTCTCTGGGCCTTCATCAGAGATGGGCCCCTACAGCTCGTTTCTGCACAGCCTGGAGTTTGGAATGGGGCTTGGAACACCCAGCTGATGGAGCAGCTGACACAATTCCTGGCTGCCCTGTGTGAGCACGGACCCTGTGCTTTTCCCAGTCCCTGTCCCTTGCTGCCTTGTGCTTTTCCCGGTCCCTTGGTGCCTTCCCAGGCTTGGTGACACCTCCTGACAGGTGTAATTCCTCCTTCCAGGAGTGCAGCCAGCTCTGGCTCCCCTGTGCACCATTGGTGTGTAAATCTCACTGCTCCCAGTCTCCACTCGGGGGAGATGGGGTGGGCTGGAGCAGGGCGTCTCCAGGAGATCCCAGGAGCTGGATCCACCATGGTTTAACCATGGCACACCCCAGGAGCAAGCATGGGCTTAAACACGTGGCTGAGTGTTTGCTGGGTGGGCCTCAAAGCACAAAAAGAGGGGACAGCTTCCTCCTCCAGCTGCCCTTTCAGCAGTAACCCCTTCTGCTGTTTCGGAGAAATGCTGCTGTGAGGGGCTCTGGCTGCCTGCTGTCAGTGAGCCTTCCCAGCACAAAAGGAAAAGTGAGGAGCATGTTAAATGCTGCTTCACAGGAAATAATTATTCCAATGCATTGTCTAAGTGCTCCTGTAAAAGGTGCAATTAGTAAAAATGCATTGACTCTTCTTGTGCACAATACCCAGTTCCTTAAGCTTAGCAGGCAGCAAAGCCTGTGCTGTGAAGCACATTTCCACCTCCTAATTAATAACCTGACAATTTCTACCAGGTACAGCTCTTTGTTTGTAATTAGTGAAGCAAATGATGCTGATATTTGGTGCTGAACAACGCCTTTTCCCCACTCTGTAACTTAGGCCAGGAAAAACTGTGGTTTTTCAGTCCTAACCTAAAGAGCCTCAGGATGGGGTTTAGTCACTTCAGTAGTGGAGGCTGTGGGCAGACTGCACTGAGCATTTTGAAGTACAGCAGTCCCAGAGAGCAGGGCTGTGTGAGCAGGGAGGGCCACTGCAGCCTGGGACAGAAATACTGCCTGGATCCCACTTTTAGGCTGGGTTTGGAGGTGTTTCCCTGCGAGCACATTGCACCGGGTGCCTCTGTGTCCCTGCTTTCCCAAGGCGGTGCTGGATAGAGCTGGGAATGCTCAGCCTGTGCAGATGGATCCCCACATGCAGGCAGTTTCATTTCAGGCTGCAGGCTCCAGCTTTTAGCAACAGCCTCGAGGCTGCCTCGGGAGCTCCTGTGTAGTGGCTTTGATGTGACAAATGTAGTCATACATGTGCCCAGACAGAAATGAAAGAGAACAGGGAGAAAAGTGAAAAAAGAGCCCTAATCAGTGCTCAGGATGATGGATTGCCTCAGAACGAGATCCCAGACAGCAGAGGGAATGCAGGGAGAAGCAGGAGCAGCTTGGAAAGGGATGGGAGCCACCCCTGGAGCCAGGCAGGACAGGGCAGAGCTGTGTCCCTTCACAGGGCTCCCCAGAGCAGCCTGGGCAGGGCAGTGGCTCTGCCCAAGGACTGCTCTGAGCAGAGCTCCTGCCCTGGCAGCCCAAGCACTCCCTGTCGGAAACGGATTTGCCTTCAGCTGTTACCCTGAATTTATGGCCGAGTAAGGAATGTGCAGGACTCGTTACCTGGATAAATGCTAAAGGTGTCAAAATAATGTATTTCATTTGTAAAAGTTCAGAATGAGAAAAAGCTGATTTACAGGCAGGCAGCGTTCTGGTCCCTTTCCAGTGTTTTTGCACGGAAACACAAAGGTCGACAAATGGAGCTTGTTTTTCCATGGAGGCTACAACAGCTCTTGATTTAATCAACCACAAAAGTCAATGTATTAAAGCAAATAATTTCTTAATTCATTGTAGCATTCTAATGACTCAATGTTTATTTTGATTTAAAGCTGGTTTTTAAGCCACCTCGGTTCCTTTCTACTCAGGTAGAATAGATAATTCTGTCTGGCATGAAGCAGGCACTGCCACGTAGTATAACAAGATCTCTATAAGCTTAAAACACTGCAGAAGATTGATTGCACTAATCCTGTAGCCAGTAATAAGATTCCAGTGTCTCATGGAAGGTCTCAATGGTCCCTGGCAGGAGCTGCCTGGCCCAGGAAGGTCACTTTCCTTTTGGACACAGCATCGTTTAGGGGCTCCAAGTTCTTTTTCAAGCATTGTTTACCCTGAGGAAACGCCAATCAACCAAACTCCCCTGGATTTTGCCATCATCCTTATTTAGGTAAAGCAAGGAAACCTCTTATTTCTGGGTTTTGTGGCTTTAGAACCTTATTTCAGTCTCTAAATTCAGGCTCACAGTCTGTATTTCAGTTTTGTGTTTCCAGTCTCCTGACTGTAGGTGACTTTCAGTGGTTGAAGAATCTTCCCTTTATTGTCTTTTTGCTCTGTCCAGCACCCCTTAGCCAAGCAAGAAGCAGAAATCTGGACAGTGCCCCACTTCACTTCCAGTAAGTTCAGCCCTTTGATCTGCCACAATCAGAGGTGGAAAACATGGCAGGATCTTCCTTTTTCTCCAAGCTGCTTTAGGCTCGTTGCTCTTTGGCTTTAAAACTCTGTGTGTTTTTCAGACTCCAACAGCTGGCATTTAAAATACCTTCATTCCCAAATCTTTGGGAATTCTGCAAGACTTGGGTGCTGAGAGTCTCCTTCTCAGCCCCCTCACCTGCAGGAATTTCAGGGCTGCAGATTCTGAGAGTTTTCAGTCTAAAATTAGCCACATTTTCCCATTAACAAGCAGGTATTTGCTTTTCCACTCAAACAAGATTGCAGAGCTACAGCACATCTGTGCACATGTGAGAGCAAAAGAGAGCTGATCAAGCAACAGAAACATTTTTATTTCCTGTGTTGAGCTTTTTCCTCGTGTCTTCTGGTTGCTTTCAGGGACACATCTTACACACACACAAAAAATCTAAATAGACAACCAGAAAGTCCAAAATTTGCACAATGATTAGATGTCACTTCCAATAAGTGGGTGGCTGGGTCAGCAAATTCGAAGGCCAACATGGGCCAAAATTGCTGCATAATCTGCATATGCATTTGTATTGGTCTTTCTCCAAGTAAGGTGCTGTGCTCTTCCCGAGGAGCCAGGGCAGCCCAAAAACCAGGGGAGCAGAGAGGGAATGTGGCCAGCAGGGAGCTGGGGAGGTCAGCTGTCAGCTCTGAGAAGTGAAGGTATTTTTATTTGGGGAGGGGAGGAGGAGAGTAGGTTTCGTTTTGGTGGGGTTTTTTCCATTTTCTTTGGATTAGATGGAAGGTGCAGCATAATTAACAAGGATATCAAAGGGTTAGGAGCTGCTGGAGTCCAGTGGAGGCCACAAAGGTGCTGAGGGGTCTGGAGCATCTCTCAGGAGAGGCTGAAAGAGCTGGGAAATGCAGGCACGGCCTGTGTGTGCGTGTTAATGGTGTGCTCAAAGCCCACCCTGGTGTTCCTGGGTGCATGCAGAGCCTGGCTGAGAGATGGATGCATTTCTGACAGCCCTGGGACTCCTCAGCTGCTGCTGAGCTGAGATTTGCTCTGTGTACGTGGAGCTCTGTGGAGCTGCAGCAGCTGCTCGGGCAGGAAGGGCTGCACACTTGGGGAAGTTGAAATCAAATTGTTAAATAATTACAGCATCTTGCAGTCACATTTGCTGCAGACAAACTTCTGACAGCAACATGATGTTCTTTTCTTGCCTGATTTGCATTCTGGAGAGTCTGGCTTATTCTTGGGATATAGCAAGGTGCTGTGCCTTGTGCTCCACCTCCTGCCTTGTCAGAGCTTGCTTGTTCCTCTCAGCCTCTGTGTTCAGCTCAAATCCTAAACTTGAGTGTTCCTCTGATCCCCCGTGCTCTGCTCAGGTCTTTCATCTGGGTGTTCCTCCCGAATCCTCAGGGATGGGGAGATCCTGCTCTGGGCACAGGGAGAGGGGAGGGTCCAGCCCCTCTGCAGTGGTGCTGCTGCTGCTCCCCCAGCACTCAGGAGCTTGGCAGGCAGCAGGAAGGGGCACACCCCTCCTCGTGCCTGGCTCAGGGGTGTCACCCCACTGAATTTATTCCAGAGCCTCAGCAAACTGGAGCAGGGCCTCTCCCAGCCCTGGCACAGCCCACAGGCGTGTGGCTCATCATGTAATGACAGCAGCTCCTTGGCTCTTACTCTGTTCCGTGCACATTCACTGCACAGTTTGCTGGGGCAGAGGGGTTAGAGAAGAAAATCAGTTTTACACCGTTTAAAAACCCAGCTTTTGGCCCCAGTGAATGTGTGTTGCCTCTCTGAAGCTTGTCTGTTGGCTGCAGGGCACAATTCAGGCAGGCGAGTGTGGGGCAGGCCTGCCTGTGGTTTGGGCTCGGTGCCTGTGCTCACATTTTCGGAGGGCTCTGATAGCTCTGGTGCAGTTCTGGGGAGGAAACGTGCTGTGCACATCCCAGGCATTGCCCAGAGTGCAGGGAAGAGCCAGCACTGGAGAGACATGCAGGGAAATGCAGGATGGGAAATGCAGGATGCTCAGACCCTCTTTGCCTGGGGAGAGTGAGTGAAGAGAAGGGAACTTGTGCATGTTCCCGTGTTTCCTTCAGCTGAGCTCCTGAACATCCTGCAACCCTCGTGGGAACAGCCTCCATTGCCCCTGGGGCCTTTTGATCCAAACCATCTGTACCACATCAAAACCATTCTCATTTTAAGCAAATAGGAATTTATGACTTTGCAGAATCATGTATTGGTTTGGGCTCAGCTGCTTCAGTGTTTATTAAAAGGAGCTCACAATCAGCTTTTTTCAGGGGTATAAAATCACTGCAGGGAGCGATGCCCCAGACATTCCCTTCCAATTACCCTGAACTGGAAGACTCAGTTGATCTGAGTCATTTCATTCTGCAATGACTGTTTTCATGGATGTGATTTAAATTATGCCAAAGGTTTTTAATTAAAGTCACCCTTGTCATGCAAATACTTAATTTGGATTGATATATTTTTAGCTATAAACCACTGTCTTGATTTTTGGAAGAGGCTCTTTAAAATTCATAAGAGTGTTTTAGTACAACACTGTGTTGGTTGTGACATGAGGTGTCTGTCAGTCATTCCCTCCCTGCCTGGCTGCTGGGGCTGCAGAGGTGAAATTCCACCTCAGACTCTTTCAGAGCAGCAGAGGTTGTTGCTAGGCTTGTACTGTTTCAGCAAAATATGAATAAAAATGATATTTTATAAAGATGGGCTTGCAAAATCTTGCAACTTTTCCTGAGCTGGTGGAGTCGCCCCCCTCTAGGAAAAGCTGAAGTGCTTTTCTGACTGTAGTGTTCAGCATTTTAAGTAAGTGTTCTCATACAAGAACTTTCAACAGTCAGAGTCCAAAAAGTGAGCAGAAATAGCTGCAGACATGGTCCTTTTTTATTGTTTTTTTCCTGGCACAGCACTGAAGTGGAGAAGCTGTAGAGTGTCTGTCCTTTGAGTTATTCTGATTACAGACAGCAGCTGATGCAGAGTTGAGCAGGAAGCCAGATTAGCTGGCCTCTGGAGGTCTCTTCCAGCCTATTCTTCCTAAAATTGCATGATTTGAAAGTCGTCTTCACAAGAAGTTAGAAGCCTGAGGATTCCCACATACTGAAAATCAGTATTTTTTTCTTCGCTAGACCTCGAAGGAGAACCCTATTGTGCTTCCACAGTTCCTGCTGCATACTGCCCCTTCTCTGAGGCTGTGCCGTGTCCTGGAGAAAGGACAAACCAGAAGCCTTTGCTTTGGTTTGTGTTTCCTGGGAAGTTTAAGGGTCATGGAATGGTTTGGGCTGGAAGGGGCCTCAAAGCCCATTCAGGTCTGTTTTGCACCCTCAGTGAGCAGTAGGGAATTGGGCAGTGGCTCTTAGGCTGCTGCCAAGCCAGCAGGAGTGACCCTGGAGGGTGCACAGCCCTGGTGTGGGGCTGGGAATCCATCCCTGAGCGCCCTGAGTGAGTCCCTGCCCTGAATGCTGCCCTTGGACATCGGCTCTAATCCATCCAAGGGGCCAGAAATCATCCCTGAGGTGGCACCAGCGATGTCACCTCAGCTGCTTCTCCCTCTTCTTCCTGGGAGACCTCACCTTCCTGACCATGGGTGCAGAAGCCCCCCTGAAGCAGTCAGGGACGTCCCAGTGATTCTCCTGTGGCCTGCCTGGTCCCCAGAGAGGCTGGGTTTGTGACAGCTCACAGCAGCCACCAGCACAAGGGGTGGCCTGAAAAGCGAGCTGCCACTCTTGTATGGCTCCTTAAGAAAAGGTGAAGGGGGCAGCAAAGGCAGCAAACACCTCAGAGAGAACTTTGCTGCTTTGCACGTCCTGATGAGAGCTTTCTTTGGGGGGGCGTGGGGGGCTGTAAACAAAAATATTCCTGCAGCTTTTGGCTGCAAAACAGCAGTCAGAGAAAGCCAAGAAGATTTCAGAACATGTTTCTGTTCGGTTCAAAGATTCTCCCTCCTTTTTTGCAGCCACATTTAATAGTCTCTGCCTGTCTGAGGTGCGTTTAGGCACACAGCGTCCTCAAGCGTGGTTCCCAGAAATGTATCTGGTCAGAAGGAGAGCAGCAGAGCACCCTGCAGGAATGTGTGGCTGCTCCCACACGGGGGAAGGGATGCTTCTTGCAGCCTTCACTCCAGGGATTTCGCTTCAGCTCAGGAAATCTGGTCCTCCCTTTGCTTTGAGGCACGAGTCTGACTTTGCTTTGTACTGCTCCCTTTTCCAGGTGACCTTTGAGACAAGTACAGAGAGTGTGCTCTGAAAAAATGCTGTTATCTCAAGAGGTGCTTTAGGGAACAGAAAACCCACAACAATCTTGGTTTCTGAATGTCTACCAGCAAGGCAGAGATGGCCAGGATAAAACCAGTGGCACCCTTTGGTCTAATCAAAGGTTAATTGAGTCTGCACTGTCAGCCAGGCTGAGGGAAGCGGAGCAGGATTTTAGAGAGCAGCATTAAAAAGCCCCATTTAGTGATCTGCAGAGGCTGTCAGCTGCTTGACAGCAGCGAGCTGAGCTCTTTTTAAAACAAGCTTCTCTTATTAATAATGCTTCTGGTTTCTCTAATTATCTGCTCATTGTTGTGTAAAAGACTAAGCACTTTCAGTGTTCCAGCTAAGAAATCGGAATCTGCTGGTGTACAGCAAAGTAATGTCACAGAAGCTGACCCCAGCACTATTTGTAGCAGCTGGTGTCTCCCTCTAGGCCAGCCCAGGCCCCAGCTGCCTCTCCAGACACAGAACACGAGCCTGATTCCCTTTCCATGCATCTCACAGCATCTTCTGATGCTGTGGTTCTGACCCTGGCAGCTGGGTTGTTCCTCTCTGCTCGCTCTGTTCTTCCAGAAACAGCAGAGATAAAATGACAGATATTTGAAATAAGCCAGGGCTTTGGTTTGCAACAAAAAGCAAGAAAAGCTTGGGTTTTTTTTTTTTTTTTTCCTCAGAGAAAGGCAACAGGAGCACTCCATGTGCTCTTGTCTCCCCCTGTACCTCTAGAAAGCCAGGTGAGGGAATGAGAAGGTGATATGGAAGGCTACCTCTGCCAGAACAGGAATCATCCCTGTGTCTCACCAGCCCAGCTCACAGGTCCCAGACACCTCTCCTTGGCTGGAACTCTTTTCTTCTCTTTTCTTCTTTTTCCACACTTTCTTCTGCAGCCAATTCTCAGGGCACTGGTTAGCACTGCCCTCAGCACAGGACCCTGCCAGCCTCTGATCCACAGCTCTGAAAATTTATTGATTTCCATGCCTCAATTCCAGTGCAGTGTGTCCCTGCGCTGAGGATTAACGTCACCTTTTGAAAATGAGGATCAAACATTAGGCTTTAGAGGTTGTGGTGCTTGCATAAAACCCACCCCGTTTCCCTGTCCAGGATTTGTGGTTATTGCCCACTCCATGGAGCCGGTAATTGCTGTCCATCCAAACATTTCAGAGGTGCTGCACTGAGAGAACCTTCAGCACATCTAAACCAGAATCCTGCCATGGTGGGGTTGGAAGGGACCTCTGGAGTTCACCAGGTCCCAAAGCAGGGTCACCTGGAGCAGGTGACACAGGAATTCTGGAATTTGGGATTTTGGGATGTCCCCAGAGATGGAGACTCCAGGCCCTCCCAGGGCAGTTGTTCCAGGTCCTCTCCATGGACAGCAGTTCTTTCTCAGGCTGAGGTGGAACTTGTGTTTCAGTTCATGGCCACTGCTCCTCCTCATCCTGCCACTGAGCAGAGCCTGGCACCATCCTCTGACAGCCCTTGGGGATGTTTGTGTGGCTTGATGGGATATTTTTATGGATTGATGGATGCCCTCTCAGCCTTCCCTTCCCCACACTGACCAGCCCCAAGGCTTTGTACAGCCCTCCACAATCATTTGCTTTTGGAGCAGGAGTTTAGGTTTTCATTCTGATGGGTCTCTGGCCATGAGTCAAACTCACTCTGGAATGTCAATCCATCCGTGTGATTACTGGTTTCCCATTCCCAAAGTCTTTCTCTATTTCTGGTTCTTATCCAGTTTTGGGATGGTTTTTAGCCAATGTTCTTCACCCAAGTTGGATATGAGCAGTAATTTGCCACTACCATTTTTTACATCTGCAGTGACAGCGGTCCCTTCCTCATTTGTGTCACTTTGCCACCCAGCGCTGTTGTGTTGCAGCACCTCCCACACCAAATCAACAGGAGGCATGAGATTATTCATACATTTATGAGCCTGAGACTCTCTCTTCTCACCTTTGGGTAAAAGCTCCCTTGAGGCTAAATTGAGGGAGTTTATTTTTCATTCTCACATGGCCAAACCCTTGATTGGTGTTACTTTTCTGAGGAGTGTTTGATTTAGGCTGGTGTGGGTTTTTCTGGTGACACACTGAAGCACGGGGCATCAGTGCACCCGAAAACTGATGTCTGAATGTGTCCTAAACAAACACTTCCTAATTAGCTTTTTGTTCTTTGTGTCTTGACATGTCCAAATCAGATTTGCCAATGACCCTCTCTGGTTTCTCCTCTGGCAATTGAGCAGATGGAATTTGCACAGTGGCCAACCCCAGGAAAGGTGTGATGGGATCATTGCCTCCAATAATTATTGATTCTCAGGATTTAGCAACCAGGGTGTCTGGCATTGCTGCTTTGCTGCAAGGGGGCAGAGTACAATCCACTAATAATTGTCATTATCTGTCTGTCTGTTGCAAATAAAAATATCTCTGTCCTTTGGCAGAGCTCTGTTGTTCCATCCCCTGTGATTGGAGATGCTTTCCAAGCATCCTCTGAGAACCAGACTGTGATTTTAACAGACTTCACTTCCAAATTCAGTTTTACTCTTCTGCACTTGTTTTGCATGTAATGTGACTATCTAAATAATTTAAAAACCCTGGTATACAATAATTTCATGGGTGTTATCAGAACAACTCTCAACAATTCCTGCTTCACTCCTTCCCCAGCCCTACCCTGCAGCTCCAGCAGCAGCAGCAGCAGCTCCCTGTGTGTGATGTAATGTCAGTGTGTGCTGGAGGTGCTCTGGTGTTGGCACAGAGATTGCAGGGTTTTACTCTGACCTGGGCCAGAAAGAGAAGGGTGAGCAGTGTGTGGGTGAGGCTTTGGGGCAGCACTTGTCCAAGAGACCAGTGCACCTCCAACCCCACTGATTCCAGGGAGAGATGAGGAACTTTGGGTCAGTTCTGCTGATCTGAACGCTCCCAGGTTTAAATGGATTCAAGGCAAAGAAAGGCCATTCCTGGGGCAGAAAATTGCCCTTTGTGGGGGCTTTGGCCCCTCTTCCCTCCCCCTGGCCCAAGCTTGTTCTGAACACAGACACCAGGACACGGTGGGGACCCTCAGGCATCGCCCTGAGCGTTCCAGGGGCCTTCAGGTGGCCACACAGGAGCACAGACAGTTCTCAGGATTTCTTTGGAAAGCAGGCTGCATTTCCAGGCCACACTTACCCTTTTCCTTCTGTAGCTGTTGTATCCAGTTCCCCTGGAATGCAGCACAAACACAAATGTTCACACACATTTTGGATATCTGTGTGGTCTTGTCCATGACACCCTCTACTGAACTTTTACCAAAAAGTTTATTTTGCCAAGTTTTCCACAACCTGCTTCATGCATTCACTAAGGCAATGATGAATGATACAAGATGAGACTTCCAGGGAGGGAAGAGTAGGAAATGATCAATTTAGGTCCATCCTCAAAGGCCAGAACAAGAAACACAGCAATAAGGGGCTGGCACGTCTTGCTCTCACTGCAAGTGCAAAGCTGCACCTCCCATCTGAGGGGAGACTTTATCCCTCTGTACTTCCCTTGGAAGCAGGAAATCCAAGGGTCCTGTTCAGAATGCAGATTTTTCCATGCATCCTCCAGTCAAAGCAGTTATTCCTGGCTCTCCCTCATGCTGCAGAGCACATGCCCTTTGCCAGGTGCATTCTGCTCTCATCTCCAGGGGATTTCTGTCTCCAGAGCTGCCATGGATCACTTGCAGAGCACTTGGGTATCCTTGGGGTGAAGTGTGCTGCATTCTGCTTTATTTCATACTGGGTCCTTGGAAGCATTTTGTGACTTGGCACGTGTTGTTTGGGGTTTTCATTCCATAATCAGTTTAAATGCAGTGTGTCCCTTGTCCAAGCTAATTACATGCTCGGGTTAATGACTCATTGCTCCAGGCTCTTGAGTGGGGAACGTGGCCAGTCTTTGATGCACTGGCCACTTCACTGCCTTGGAGCTGAAGTCTCCAGCCAAAACCTCCCAAGTGGGGCCTTCAGCAGCCAGGCAAGGCCCAGGCAAAATCTCTTCTTATGTGAAACTGCCACTGAGTTCAGGAGGATGGGATGTTGGGCAAAGGAGCCAGCTCAGAGCCCAGGGAGTTGTACCAGTATTAGTGTGCCACCAGGGGAGTTGGATCAGATTGATATCAGTGTGACATCAGGGGAGTTGTACCATTATCAGTGTGATATCAAGGGAATTAGATCAGATTAATATCAGTGTGATATCAAGGGAATTATATCAGATTAATATCAGTGTGATATCAGGGGATTTAGATCAGATTGATATCAGTGTGACATCAGGGGAGTTGTACCAATATCAGTGTGATATCATGGGAATTAGATCAGATTAATATCAATGTGATATCAAGGGAATTAGATCAGATTAATATCAGTGTGATATCAAGGGATTTAGATCAGATTGATATCAGTGTGACATCAGGGGTGTTGTACCAATATCAGTGGAATTAGATTCCAATGTAATTAGATTCCAGTGGAATTAGATACCAATATCAAGGGAATTAGATTAATATCAGTGTGATATCAAGGGAATTAGATTAATATCAGTGTGACATCAGGAGAGTTAGAATGATGTCAGTGTGACATCAGGGGAGTTGTACCAATACCAGTGAGGTATCAAAGGAGCTTTATCAGTATCAGTGTGACAAAGGTCTGAGTTCCCAGCCTGTCTGGAATGACAGCTGCTGGCTGGAGAGCAGGGAGCATGCAGCTACAACACCTCTGTGGAATATTTCACAAAAAACTACCTGGGAACTTATTTTGGGCTGAAGAAACCTGCATGTAGCTCAGAAACCATGAAACCCAGTGAGCCTGAGCCACAGTACTCAGAGGGAGTTGAGCAAGGGCGTTTCAAGCTGTGGTCTGTGGGAAACAGGCACTGCTTTTGATTCTGGGAGACAGAAGCTCATCCATCGCTGTGATTCTGTGTAGAAGTGAACAAGAAATTCCCTCCAGCACCTTTGAGAATTCCCATCTCTTAAAAAAAATAGATGTCATTGACCACTGGAGGCATTTTTTTCCTCTGAGGGAGAGAGGAAGTGGAAGCCTAGAGTGCAAATTTCATTATGCTGCTAATTATAAGTTCCTCTCCTGAGCTGGTTAGCAGCTATTTTGATTAGCTGATGTTCAAGACCACTTAGTGTCAGAATTCTGGCAGTTCTTCCCAAATAAAATATTTGTTTCAGGCAGCTCGGCTCCCCTCCTTAGGTAAGGCATTGTGTGCAAGCCTCGGTGCGTCTGTTTGTACTCAGCGTCCCGAAGGCAATGTTTGCTTTCATTGTTCGGGCAGACGGAGGAATCGGTGCTCTCATGTTTTATTCATGCGGGTATTTCTTGTGAATGCGGCCTCCAGTATGTACGAGAGGAAAAAAATATCGCTGACAGTAATGCCTGAAAGACTTTCCTCGTGTTACAAATGGACAGACAAATTAAATTACCGCTGGAAACGCGTGCCCGCTCCGTAATTGCGGCCCGGCTTGGAATGCTGCTGGAGCAATTCTCCGCGCTCAGAACTGCAGATCGGGATTGGTTTTAATGGGGGAAGTGGGGCATCACCCTAAACAAAGGCCACGCCTGAGACATGCCCGTGGGCTTGGCAGGACGTGCCGGGGACCCTCTCCGGCCACCCCAGCGGCCGTGGGGCTGCGGAGCTGCCGAACAGAGAAAAGAGCCTTTATTTGGCTGTCAGTGACTGCGGCATCCCGGCAGGGTGAGCAGGGATCGGATGGTCCCAATTCCCGGAGCTGGGCTCTGCCTGCCCCGCCCCGGGAGCCGGGACACGGGGATGGGGTGTCCCAAACTCCCCAATTCCCGGAGCTGGGCTCTGCCCCGGGAGCCGGGACACGGGGATGGGGTGTCCCAAACTCCCCAATTCCCGGAGCTGGGCTCTGCCCCGGGAGCCGGGACACGGGGATGGGGTGTCCCAAACTCCCCAATTCCCGGAGCTGGGCTCTGCCCCGGGAGCCGGGACACGGGGATGGGGTGTCCCAAACTCCCCAATTCCCGGAGCTGGGCTCTGCCCCGGGAGCCGGGACACGGGGATGGGGTGTCCCAAACTCCCCAATTCCCGGAGCTGGGCTCTGCCCCGGGAGCCGGGACACGGGGATGGCAGTGTCCAAGCCCGGATGCTCCGGGAGGGAGGCGGTGCTCCCTGTGCAGGGAGCGCTGTTATCTCCTCACAGCCCAGAGCTGCTCCTGCCGGAACAGAGCCCCTGCTCTAGTCCAGCCGGTTCTGCTGTTCCAGCCAGACTGGCCAGGGGAGCTTGCACAGGTTCATCCTCTCTGAGCCCCAAAGGCAGCCCCTGC
>VZUI01030656.1:0-13989 GCA_013401135.1 Cettia cetti | reverse complement strand
GAGAAGGAGAAGGAGAAGGAGAAGGAGAAGGAGAAGGAGAAGGAGAAGGAGAAGGAGAAGGAGAAGGAGAAGGAGAAAGGGCTGCTTTTAGACTGATTAAACTCCAACATCCTTCTTCAATCTCTACAAATGAAAAGAAGGAAAAAAAAAAAAAAAAACAAAACCAAAAAACACAAACAAACAAACCAAACCAAACCAAACAACAAAAAAACATGCAAACAAACAAAAAAATCCTTAAAAAAGCACAGGTGTGGCTACAACTGAATGGCCTTCTCTGTCCTAATGGTCCTATTGCTATACCTGATGAATGACCCAGCTGGAAATAAAAATGCAAGAAAGTAGATAGTAGCTTGAAGAAAACAATAAACTAAATAAGAAATAAGATCACAAGACCTAAGGAAATGTAGAAATTAAAAATGAGACCGGAGAGACTGGAAGGTCACAGAACTTTCCTGTCACAGATAAGGCATATCAAGCAGAACTTACCATAAAGCCTTGGACTCTTTCCTCCTTAATGTGGTACTGTTTACTGAATCTATAAAATCCAGGTCAACAAGTCCATATAGGGTTCATTTGGGGTATTTGAAACTATGGGTGCTGTAGAGCAAAGAATGATAGTAGCAGCATGATTCAACTGCCTCTGTAGATGGTTAGGATTTGTTTGTCATGCTCCTTTTCAAAAGCTGGGAGAAGAAAACTCCTTATCACAACCAGACCTGTACAGTAAACATCTAAACATGTGTGTGCACCAGCCTAGAAGGAGGGCTGAGTCTGTGACTTGCTAGCTGGGCAAGATTTGTGCCTGTATGGTTATGGTGGGTTCACCCCAGCTGGATGAGAGGTGCCCACCAAGTCATTCTATCTCTCCCTTTCTTCAGCAAGACAGGGTGAGGATTAAAAACAAACAAACAAACAAAAACAACAACAACAAAAAAACCACCCCAAAACAAAAAACCAACCAAACAAACAAACAAAAACCCCACCCCCCCAAAAAAGAGGCAAATAAAATCTCACAGGTCAGAAAAAGGCAGTTTATCACAGAATATTCTGAGTTGGAAGGGTCCCAAAAGGATAATTGAGTCTAACTTTTAAGTAAACAGTCTACATAGGGATCAAATCAACAACCTTAACATTATTAGCACCATGCCCTAAAAACCTGAGTTAATCTCAGGGTTGATAAAGAAAAAGTAAAGGCCACAAAGAGAAACAAGGGAAAAGAAAATATTTCTTCTCTACTTCCCATCAGCAGGAGATGTCCAGTCACTTCCTGGGAAGTAGGGCCTCATATGTGTAAGTGGTTCCTCCAAAAGACAAAACCTCTTAACAAATGTCTCCATCCCCTTTTCCTTAGCTTTCATTGTTGAGCTGATGCCCCATGTTATGGAATATCCTTTTGGTCAGCTTGGGTCAGCTGTCCTGGCTGTGTCCTTTCCCAAAATCTGGCCCCTCCTCAGCCTGCTGGTGTGGGGAGAATGCTGAAGAGACAGCCTTGGTGCTGTGCCAGCACTGCTCAGCAGTAGCCAAACATTGGTGTGTTATCAACACCTTTCCAGCACCAGTACACACCACAGCTCCAGGGGAGCTGCCATGGGGAAAAGTAACTCCATCCCAGCCTGACTCCATGCAGCAGTAAACCCCATCCCCTCTCACACCGCTGGTCAGCCAGACTGAGTGCAACTGAAACACTGTAGGCAAGGGTGGGAACTTTTGGCTGGGGACACTTCCTTAAACCACAGGAACGTTGCATAAAGAAAACAAATGTATCAGGCCAAGGATACATAAGTACAGATTCATATTGCTACATTTCACTAGTGGCAAGTTCTTCATATTTCCTGTGATAAACTGTTTTGGTAATTGTGATGTATTTTCTCTATTTCTTTTTTCTCCTGAGTCCACCCATCACACAAGATACTTAATTTAAACAGTCTAAAAGGGTCTCCAACACGGCCTATTGAATCTTGGGCGATTCCGAATAATTACCAAGCAAGTATAGATTTTGTTTTCCAAATTAGCGAGGAAATGAAACAAGAAGTTAAATGAATCAAAGACAATATATCACAAGACAAGTAACTTGAGAAGTACTATTTAAATTGAAAGCAGTATTTCACAGGTAGATAGTAACTATCCTAAACAGCATGGAATAAAAGTACTAAAATCTCATCAGCTGCACTTCTTTCTTTTTTTTTTTTTTTTTTTTTCCCCTCTATTTTAAATATATGATGAAAATTGACAGAGTTACTCTTTGTGTAGAAATTATGAATGTGCTGGTTAGCTAAGCATGTAATAAAGAGGTTATGAATTCCCAGCAAGCTGACAGAAATTTCAGTGTCTGAAAGATACATTGCAGAGTTGTAGCTATGAGATTTCATTTCAGTTTCTTCTTTCTTTTCTTTTCCCCATGATAACTGAACATATGGAGATTAATTTAAGTGTGGGAGTGACATTGTAGAAGTCTAATTAATTGCCCTGGAAGATAAAAAAAATGTTTCTGCCTTACCCATAGAGGCAATATGCCTAAAGTAGTGCCTCACATTATCAAAATTTGGATATAATATGCAGTATTTTATATAAAAACTAGGCAAAAAGGCAGAAAAACTAAGTTAAGAACCCATCCTAGCCATTAGCAAACATTTCAAGTTGGAGTAGTTAAACTGTGCTGACATATATATGTTCTGGTTACTGCTTGTTGGCTACTGTAGAACTAAGAGTATGAACAAGTGAAATAGTAATGAATTTATAAATAACCAAATGTTGTGGTCAGATAGACATAGAGGTGAGTTTTCTTTCTCAGCTTTAGCAGAGGATGTTTTCAGGAGAAGTAAAGGTGATACAGAATGCAGTTTGCTACCCTCATATAACTTTGGTAGACACGGGATTTACATTTTCAAGATTTAGGTTTTTATGCTTTATCAGTTCTTGCCTTATTCTTGCCGTAGCACTTGTTTCCCCACTTGGTGCATAAACAACCTGGCAGATAATTTTAGTAAAGTATTCCCTGAAAGGTCTTCAGTGTGATGTTACTTACACTATGGGGTTTGTTGGGTTTTTTCCTGAAGAGGAGCTGATGGATGTTGTCATTACACTGTACAAGTCCACTATCCTAAAGGGAATACTCTAAAGATTTTCAGGCTGCTAGGGTAGAAAAAGGTTTTTCATGCATATAGCAAGTCTGACAATATACAAGGAGACAGTGTCTGAAAAACCTCAGAAATATGCAGTGGTCTCTTTCAGAGGGGCTGTAATGCTGATGTGACACAGCACTCCAAACCATTATACAAGTGGTGCTGATTACAGATTTGATGAGTAGACATTGCACAACAGACAGGACTCTTCAATGACTACTTAAGTTAGTAGAGAGAGATTACAAAACAGAGTAGTAAAAGACCACATAACTTATTTTATAAGAGAGGTACAATTAACGGAAGACAACCATCCATCATCAAAAACAGAAACTTCAATTATTTTTCTATGAAACATCTCATCATTATCCTGCAGAGGCATAGCCCTCATATGTTTATATTGGCTATGAGAGACAACTTGTATTTGATTCAACTCTTCAGAGACATTATTTTTTTCCTATGTGTTTTCCATTTCCAAAGAGCAGTGCCCAACAAATCAAGTGTTTTGAACCTTGCAAACCTGTCATCAAACATCCAAAGTTCAGGAGAAAGCATATGTGGGCATTTAACAAAAGGATAAGAGAGTGTGACGAAAAAGCAAACAGTTTCACCAAGAAATCAGCAGCAATTCAGTAGACTTAAAAAAAAAAAAAAAAAAAAAAAAAAAAAAAAAAAAAAAAAAAAAAAAAGGCTGTATCATGGAAGCTTTTTGTGGGTAAAGCAAATTGTTTCATTCATTGCAAAGTTATACTGTCATTAAATAGGGAGTAACAATTATATCAAACTATATTAATAAAAATGCAACACTGTTATTAACTCGTAAAATTAAATTTAATGAATGAACAATATATAAAACTTAAAGTGTAACAAAAAATAACAAGTATCTCTTTGTAGATTAGATTTTAATCTTTAAAAATAAGGATTGTAAACTTTATAAAGGACATTTGAATTTTTAAATTAGAGAATGAACTGATATTAATGATTGATGAGTATTTTCTTTTATTATACTTTCTCTTTGTGAAAGCAATATTTAACCCATAGTTAGGATAAATATTAACTATGAAGAACAGCAAATATCAGAGGAGACAATAATAAAATGTGGATATTTTTCCTCCAGCATTTCTTTGGACTGTAAGAAGCATGACTTTGCCATGCTCTTTCTGGTGAATATTGCTTTATTTATTTACCACCTAAACTGGTATTATCTGGCATTTAGAGAATTAGCTTTTTAAAAAGCTCTTGCACAGATAATCCATTAGAAGGCTCTTGCCTTTTTAACCACTCTAAAAAGTAAGCATATTTTCTTATCAATGTACACAAACATTATTTAAGGTCATCTGAATTCTCATGAAACTTTCATATGTCTTCTGCAATTTTCACAAATATCACCCTTTACTCCTTTTTGCATTTGATTTTGACAACATAAAGCTCCTCCTTCACCAGGGACACCTGATTATATTTTGATTTTTTTTTCTTTGTTATCAGATTTCTGCATAACAAATATCGTAGTATAAGAACACTGTAGAATAATAAAATGAAAGCACCTAATACTAAAAATTATTTCTCCTAAGCCATTTAATATACAGTAAATATGGCAACTATTATTTAATTAGTAAATATTGCAACTATTCTTTAATTTTTGAATTAATTAAACAGATCCTCCAATCATCATCAAAATATACACAATTTAGAAATAACAATAAAAAACCAAGCCAAAAGTAGAGAACAGATAGCCACCATCAGGAAGGAAGAAGCATAGAATCAGCATATAGAAATCTCATGAGTCATGTTTAAAATCAGATCATCATCATCTTCATAATCATAATAATACCCCAAAACTTGTGTCACCAAAGCCAAGTGCAAACATACCATACCATACAGATTGTGGCATACAAATGAAATATTTGTCTTAAACAGTAATAAATTATATTGATATATAATTTAGATACATTTGAATGTATCACACCTCTTATTTCACTGATGGCTCAAAATACAAACTAAAGTATTTGGAACACAGGTGAATGCATTTTATATTATTAATTATTTATACTTTTTGCTCAGTTAGTTTTTAATTCCTGTAGACTGATAAAGTACCTCTAAAGACAGCTCTGTAAAATAGGAAATGGCAGGATTACAGCAGTCCACTAATGAATATCTAAGATACAATCACTCAGGAGCTGCTTGAGATCCATTACCTCTCTAATTTTTCCTTACTCTTAAAAATTAATAAATGTCTTTCCAAATCTCTGTACTCCAATAGGTCAACATATACAAAGTGCTATCTGAGTAAGCGGGTGTGGAACCAGGACTTGATTAATTAATTTTCTTCCTTTCTCCCTCCTTCCCAGCACTTTGTCAAAGAGGTGAGCACTCAGCAAAGTTGTTCATCCTTTCCACCCAGTGGGCCATAGGTAAAAAGTGAGGAAGCTGAACAACAAAATAAGTTGAACCTGCCTGGTGATTTCTATTTTTAAAAACACTTGCTGATCCTTTTAACCCTGATGAAAATGACACACAGTATGAGGCTTCAGATCACATACTTCTTTGATGTATTTCAGGCCTGCAGTAAAGTTGAAATATTTCAAGAGACAAACCCCAACAAACATTCCTTTTTCTCGTAAAGGTGGCATCTAAGTGCACTTCTTTAAATTTTCAAAGGATAGGCTGCAGTTCTGGAAATTGCTTTTAAATATTGCACATGGAAGATAATGTCTGTATTGAGAGAGATACAGAAACTCCCTGACACAAGTAATATAATTTCATTAATTCCTTTAGGCAGTTTATGTCCTAAACCCGCAAAAGCATGTACAAGCTCAAGTAAATCTATATACCTGTTCTATTTGGAGTTTGCAACAGAAGGACTAAAAAAAAAAAAAAAAAAGATAAGTCCTATCTAATACCAATATGAGATATATATTACATTCATTGATGGTTTTTCTCACATAATTGTATTTACTTTTGTCAACCATAAACCCAAAAATATTATAAGAATATGCCCCAATATGCAGAACACGTTGCAGGGGACAGCAGAAATGTTGTAGTAAACCATTAAAAACTCTACTCCTTAACCTTAAAACAAAAATTTTTGAGGGGAGGCAAAAATTATGTGATTTTTATCTATCTCAGTTAACAATGAGAAACTCCACACTAAAAGTACTGCAGTATGGGGTAAGTGTATTGTTATAGCTACATCCCTGAATTTCCTGGCATTATGGCTTTAAGAGAGGTTCTTTATCTTAGCTTTCCTTGCCTGCCAATTTAATGTTTCATGGAGATTTTTTATCTAATTTAGAAAAGAGGACTAGATCAGAGAAAAAGGGAAAAAAGCCAAACAAATCTTATCTGTACAATGCTATCTTTTTTTCTGGCTATAGAGGTCTTAATTGACTCCTGCTGATTTCATTTCTTGTGGTTAACATCCATGGTTTACCATAAGAGTTCTGGTTCCTTTTTTAAAACAAAAAATAAACAAAAAACAAATAAACAAATTAACAAAATCCAACAACATTTTTTAGGGTTCCCATCTAAAACCATCAGATCTCCAAACTTTTTTTCTAAAATGAATATTTTTGCTTGTCTTCACAGCAAACTGAAATGGATAGGGATATGCATGGGGAGAAAAATAGTAATAAAGAAAGGAATGATTTTAGCTTAGGTAGCAAGGTGGATTTTCTAATACTGACAGAATTTATGGTTATTTTACTGTTGTCTTACAATTTAGAAATTTTTATTTGTTTTGTTAATTATAATACTGTTCTAGAGTTTTAGCTGGACATCTTTTTAGATTAGAGTTTCCTTCTAAAGCAAGCTCGCTATATGTATATGCATATTTTTATACTTATTTATCATACCAATACTATCTTTGAGGGGGATTCTTGACTCTTTTCCAAGTGCTTACATTTCCCTGTACTTTGACAAACATCATGAACTTCAACAGGACCACATAAAGGTGGGAGGCAGATAAACATATAGTGATTAGAAAGATCAAAGTTTTGACATTTTCAAAACAGGTTGTGATAGTTCTGGCACTTTGACCCTGCAACTCAAACCTTATTCTTATGAACCTCCATGAACCACATCTGTTAATGGCCCTACAGTCATTTTCCTCCTAGGGCCAGCTGGTCTTGCAACAATTTTAAAGGCCACTACATACACTGTCAAGGACATCTCATACAGGTACTCCTAACTAATTTCACAGAGCAGCTGTGGGCCCTTTCTGCTGTCCTGGTGGACCATTCTGACTGTGTGGTTTCATTAGAGAGGCATTGCCAGGGCTTGGAGGCTTGAACATGAAAGGCACTGAGAAGTAGTTGAACAGTGAAATGGCCTGGTTGTTTTTAATGTCAAGCTGAGTGAAACACAATAAATAAACAAATTTAAGTTTTATTGTAGACCTAATATTGAAAAGATCTAAAAGCCTTTTACATGAATTTGTTTAAAAATGCCTTTTAGTAATCCAAGATATTTTACTAAAATAAACATCAGCTTTATGAATTACTAAGCATGTGCAGCTCTCACTGAGTCCAGTCAGAACAGAAGATTGTCAAAATTGTCAATGTTTGGACTGTTGTCACATACAAAATATTTTTCTATCTTTTAATCCACTTCTCCTGTAAAACAAACTACCTTTACTGCTGCCTAACATGTTGTAGCCTGAAGATAACCTACAGCAGTACTATCACTAGATGTACCCATAACATGATATATTCAAGCTCCGCTAGCTCAAGGCTGCTGTGTCATCCTATTGACATAAGGGAACTTAGAAGAAAATCCTATTGATCTTTTCTACTGGTATATAATAGAAATGTAGTTTGTGTTACAAGAAGTTAGTTAATTTGTCTCATTTTTATGAGTTGACAAGTAACATTTTGAATTATTTTTAAAAGTTTGTTTCTATTTACCTTAATATATATGATTCTATTATTACCTGACAATAGAAACAACACTCAAGGCAAGACTTTCTTCTTTTGACTGCCCATAGTCTACATTTTAACACTGTAAGCATACTTGATTCTATATATAAACAAATAAAAATATTTTTAAATACTTTTGCTATAATTTATACTACTGTGGAGAGTGATTTGTTTTGAAGTTTTGATACTAGATATTTTATATCCACACCTTTTCAAAGATGTTGAAATTTTGACCTTGATAATCTTCAAATCTGTATTTGTAATCTGAAAAAGATTATTCCTGAATAGATCTTGCAAAGTTGAGCCCAGAGGTTTAAACTATTAAAAAATGCACGTGAAGCAGGTCATTAGTAATATTCTTCAAAAGCAAGTTTAGGTAGGTGGGGTAATTTCCTTTGTATCTTGAATCCAGACAAGATGATTTAGAGCTGTATGTGATCAACAAAGTAAACAAATAATTTATTTGGCTATGTTCTGGTAAACACTTATCATTTGAAAGATTGATTCTTGTCTAAGGTAGTAGAAATTGGGTAGTGCATCTTTTCTGTTACTCCTTGAAAGAATGGGAACTGTTGCCTCTAATGACTCTTAAATGCTTCAAATCCATCTTGAACAATTGCCAAGGGGCAGAAATGCTAATGTTTGCTGAAGGAACCTAAAGCTTAACTTAATTATCTATTTTCTTATCCAAAGGACTTTGAACAAGCAGTGCTAAGAGACAAATTTTTTTTTCCTTAAAAAAATTACCCAGCACTGATGAGATCAGGGAGGGGCTGATTTATTCTTCACAAAGCAAATTTTTGTGAGTCAGGAGCATGACTCAGACTGGTCAATGATGTTGATCAGAGAGAGATAGCTTGGTTACTCCTTTTGCTTCTTATCTTGGGGAGAGGAGCAAAAATAAATAAGTTCCTTGTCACTTGATCACAGAGGAGAGGAACACAACACTACAAATTCAGTCAGCACAAACACGTCACAAAAAGGAGCGAAATCAATGAAGCCTCACAAACTAGCATCAGCTGAAAACAGGCTCTCAAGGATAAGGCCGCAACTTCCTCAGAGAATAAGAAGGATTTTAAAGCATCATATCTAAAAGCACCTTCAGTATCATCAACCTAATGAACAAACATTTTCATTTTAATCCAGAGGTGTACATACCACAAATCCCCAGAAGGACTTTTGTAGTTTGTTAAGTATAATGGACACTCCTAGCATATTGAGTCTTGGAGTGATAGGTGAGCTGCAAGAGCAATGTGTATCCATTCCAAGGACAGACACTGTGGGTTGATGTCTAAACGCAGTTCCTGGGAAATGAAAACAGTAGATTATTTTTAACAAACCCTTCTAGTCAACTGGATTTAACTGCTTCCAGCACAGCTTTGCTTGAAACTTCGGCCATCCTTTAGGAGTTAAAGAATGATTTTGCCATGGGGGAGTAAGTATCAGCTCCAAACTGGAGAATTACTACATAGGAAAAGACACCTCCATGGAGTGAGCTGTATGCTGTATTTTTAGTAGTTATTTACTGAGTGATAGCATACATCCATTAACCAGTCATTTCTCACTTTCTAAGAGGCACCCATAGTCATAATACATCGTCACCATCCACACTTGGTCCTAATGATCTATGTTTTATCATGAAAGGCTTCACGATTTTTTTCCTGTTCTTTATAGATGTGTAAATTATTGCTATCCCACCCTGTTTTATTTTCCCCTTCTCTCTCATGCCTGTTCGAATTCCTTTAACTGGTAAAATTTAACTCCATCAGTTCCAGGATTTATGCTTTGGGGTGTTCTATTTTGTGGTTGTTTTGTTTTTAATTATTATATTTTATTTGCATGTAGACATCGTGCCTTAGCACTGCTGAGCAAATACCTTGCACGCTTTCATTTGTTTTGGAACTGTAATGTTGCTGAGCTGCAGAGGTGTTTGAAAAGAACACATAAAGAAACAGTTAACATATTAAGTCTAGTACATCTTTTTTTTCTGATGTATTTCATATACAATATACATGAAAACTGATCTGGGCAATAACTGTTACTCCTCACATTTCTTTGTTTATTCTTTTAATCTTTCACCCTCCGGATCCTGCACTACCACAGTAAAATATAAAATTGAGTGCAGAAAAAACAAACAAACAAAACAAAACAAAACAACAAAAAAAAACAAACAAAAAAAAAAAAAAAAAGAAAAACCAAATTATCCAAAATTGCTGAGAGGGAAAATTTAATAGAGAAAATAAAATCAACTATTTGAAATTATCACATGCATTCTCGAGGGGAAGCACATTATGCACAAATCCTTAGTTCCCGAAGAGTCAAGAGAAAGAATTTTGAGCTGATAAAAACGCAAATGTTTACAGATAGGGCTCTTTCCTGAGGGTGGGGTGGAGGATTTCAGGATGAAATGGTGACACTGTTTTGTTATACAAGGTCATTGCTAGGCTGCATGGGTGAATGGTAGAGCAATTTGGTCATTGTGCTATCTACAAGATGAGTGAGTGGTCTATTGTTTGCCTGTCTAGGTGGCCGCTAGTGTTTTAGGCAACAGATTGATCCTTTAGAGTGCAGGATACTGGAACAATCTCAAGATGCAGCCTCCAGAGCCTGTCAGGAACGAGCTCAGGGCATCAGCCAGGAATGTGGAAACGAGAAATCTTCTCCATTGTGGACTAAAAAGATTGGTCAAACAGTAGTACTGAACTGGGAGACATGTACCTGGTACAGAAATATTTGGTTCTGCAAAACCCGTGGACAAAATATTTAGATGCTCATATCTCCTTGCTCACACACAAATATTCCCCTAACTTCTCATGCTTTGTCTGTGCTCTCCACTTCCATCCAATTTAATAAACCGACTTAGTATGAACAGGATCAGCATCAGCAGAAAAGTCAATAAAACAGCTTCAAGAAAGTTAAGATCTATACACAAACTATGAAAAGCCTGTTTTCTCTCTTCTCAGATCAAGCTCATCATGAGATTTTGCCCAAAATCCCCTAGTTGATACAGGACGGTGAGGTGAGCACTCAGATCTTAGTCACCTTAATAATTTTTGACCAAACATTGTAATGATCCAAATACTCTAATTCTTACTCTTATGTTAAAATTTCATAGTAATTGGATTAGATACAGGCAATCCACTTCAATTTGCAGTGACACATTTTCTGTGTCTATTGAAAGGTGTGATGCTTGTGTCGTTAGCATGTTGGTCATAGAATGAGCTGAAGTATTGGCACTGATTCGTCAAATCTGGCCTTTCCAAATGGTCTGCAAACTACTCTGAATTTTCCTGAAATGGTAATGTTTCCTCAAAAGTTAAATGAAAGATCTCCAGAAATGTTCCTTTCTGCATCTTGGTTTTGCTTGCTTTATACTGCTGGTGACCTACATTATAGGGAATGTTTTCTGTTAGTCAATTATATGTCCTAATCTTTAGAAACAGCAGGAGCACCTATTTTTCACAAAAAGAAAAAAAATAATTATGAAGCACATTGGATACGGAGGACTTATTTGGAAAATTTTTAAATCCTCAGGGAGAAGATTCTGTGGAGATACAAGAAATTTCTCCTTATTTTCACTCAATGTGTTGCATGTTTTTATGCTGTCCCTGTATATCAATGCAAGAGGAATATTAAGTGACTATTGTGTGCCTTGAGAAATGTATCCACTTAGAGAATTCTACCATAAAAGATAATGATGACATGTACCCCTCCCACCTTTGCTCCTTTCCTGTGAAGAAAATAGGGCATTATTCCCATTTCATAGAAAAAGTACTGAAGCACAACCTACCTAACTTCCCTCAAGACAAACGGAAACAGGTACAGACATGCACCCAAACTGCAGTGCTTTAAACACATCATCTCCTTCTTAGCTGTACCAAAGCTAATTTTATCTGCCCAAGAGCTAGGAGATATGACAGAACTGTGCAGAACACATCTGCCAGTCTTATAAAGCTGTATCGAGAAATGTAATTTCCGAGTGCCTGGGGAAGGAAGCCTCACTGAGCTATAGCCATAAGTGCAGAGGAGGATGCTGAACTGCAAACAGAATGCAAGAGAATTTATGTATGTTCAGATAGTTTTATAGTCTCCTTCTGGGAAGAAACGCAAGAAATCTCCTCAACAGAACAATCTGTAGGATTGTTTACCTCATTAGTTTGATTTTTCAATTGACCTCTAGATATGGCGAGGTAAGGCAGTATTTTTAGTAACATTCAAAATGGGCAGGAGCCATTTACTTCTCACAGTCTCTTTTGATTGCTTCTCTTGAGCAAGGAGAAAAATGTAACAGACATTCAGGTAAAAAAGAAAGAGACAATGAACCTCAGGCAAGCCATAATAATAGCGTAGTTAGGATGATTTATTTATTTGCCAGTCCTTCTGGGCTGCTTTGTGCTGACTTCGTCCTGTTGCTTTAACCCTCTAGTCTCTGCATCATCTCGGGTCTGCGACTGTAGAGCTGCATAAGCTTCTCCATTCATTTCCTTTGCAGCACTAGGATTTGAATGATAACGAAGGTGAAGCAGGGTATTTACGGCAGGCTCAAAGAACCTGACAGCCTGGAATGCAGCCGGCCAGTCACTCGAGCGAGATGTCCAATAGAGGAGAGTGGAGGATGTCAAAACACAGCTCAAATCCCCACACAAAAAGGTTATAGAATGACACAGTTTACGGATGGGTATTTTTCATTGGGGGAGGGGACGGTGGGAGATTTACTGCATTGGAAGAGAACTGAAATCAGGGTTTTCATTTCCAGTTTAATTCCCAGTCCTGTTATTCACTTCCAACGTTTCCCCGGACAACTCACTTGGGCTCAAACGTTGATAACCCCATTTGTTTTTCTTTCTACAATCGAAGAGCCTTCGGCTGGAGACCGGGAACCGC
Source organism: Cettia cetti (assembly GCA_013401135.1). Taxonomy (NCBI): domain Eukaryota; kingdom Metazoa; phylum Chordata; class Aves; order Passeriformes; family Sylviidae; genus Cettia; species Cettia cetti. The sequence goes on along the minus strand of VZUI01030656.1, from coordinate 1,073 downwards.
TGAACACCTGCGGCCCCCCACAGCTTCCCCCTTCTCCTGAGAGAGCTGCCAGGGTTCCCCGAGAGGCGGACACGCCTGACGGAAGGCTGGATCCGGAGCTTCCTAACCCCACCGTCGGCAGCGAGGGACACGCTGGTTCCTGCCGCTCCCGACCCGCCACGCAACAGGGACCTCCTGCCGCAGCGCACCTCGGCAGACACAACGGAACCTCGCCCAGGCTGCACCGTGCTACCCGCGCCCTCTGCTCAGCAGCCGCCAACGCGGCTCCCACCGGCTGCTCTCGGGAGAGGGAGGCCGTGGGGCGACACCGCCCCTGCCCCGGCGGGCACGGCAAGGCACGGCGGACAGGGCACGGCGTCCCCGCGCCCCCTGGGGCGGAGGAGGACCGCGCCCCGGGCGCCCGGCGGTCTGTTAGGGCGCCTCCCCCGACGGCACCGGCACCGCCCCCGGGACGGCTCCGGCACCACGCACGGCCCCCGCCCACCGGGGCAATCGACGCGCCCCGGTCCGGACGGTGGCCGCCCCTCCCAAGCAGGACCGCGGCCTCTCCCGCCGCCGGAGGATCTCCGCCCCTTCAAGGCGGCCCGCGCCCCAGCTGGCGGCGAGGCGCGACCCACGGGCGGAGGGACGCGACACGACGGCCCGCCTCGCCCCGCCCCCGCCCCGCCCCGCGGGAGCCGCTCGTGGCAAAGTCACCGACCCCCGAAGCCCGCCGGGCTCCATCAAACGCCGCGGCCCCGCCCGCCGACGTCATGGAAACAAGCGCGTCAGCCTCCCGCCCGCCAGTGGCGGCGGCGGCGGCGGGCGGGCAGCAGCGCGGGGCTCCGCCTCCGCGGGCGCCGTGCCTACCGGAGCCCCGCCTCCACCTCCCCCATTGAGGGCTCCGCAAGTCGAGACCACCCCCCTTCCCCGGCCGAGCGAGGGGCCCCGTCACGTGGCCGACACTCCGCAGGCGGCGAGGGAGGCGGCGAGGGAGGCGGCGGGGACCGGCGGGCGCGGCGCCGGGAGAGGAGGGGGCGGCGGGCGCGGGCAAGTGAGTGACCGCGGCGGGGGGGGGGGGGGGCGGAGGAGGG